>ML784594.1:133918-143984 GCA_009831015.1 Picea engelmannii
ATGCCAAAGATAATCCTTCCAAGAGTAGCGCCTCACTCCATAAGCCAAAAATAACCAAGACAAAAGACTAAGAAGTATCTCTCACAAGAGAGCAAGTTGTGTTCTATCAAAATGAGGCTCAACGTCCTCAATATATATCATCCTTATGACCTTTAATTATCAAAATAGGTCATTAAAAACAATCGACAAGGCTGACTTAACAATACTCCATTATTTTCACATTAAATGCTAAAATTCCAAAATAAAAGCTAAAAGAGGAGACGTCAGGCCCCTCTGAGGGAGACGTTGGCCTTTTTTGGGCATCATCAGCATCCATAAGGAAAAACGTTAGCCCCCTTAGGGCTCCTGCAACTTGCCACATGTGCCAAACAAGCCCAACACACTGCCATCTGCTCCAGAAAACGTCCAACCTGTCCTGGGTGGCGTCCTATCCATCAAGGCCATCATCCATCTGCAGGGGCTGATCCCCCCTAGGTCAAATCTATGCCACATTGTCCCGGTGAGGGCATCCTTCTGTCTTATTCATGACATTGTCCTACCTCTGCCATCCTAGCAACCATCTGATGGGCTCTTCAGCCCCATGGAGGTCCGAGCTAATCATCTCCCCATGTGTACCGGTCCTCTGGTACCTGTCCGTCGGGTATGGTCCTACACATCAAAGACTACGCCCTCCATGGGCTCATCAGTCCTAGAGATCATAGGAATGTAAATCATATTTCATTATTAAAGTTATCAATTATATGCATGAAATCCCTAACATATCATCTAAGAGCTCAAAGATATTACACAGATCTACTATACAAAGCTAAGGAAACCGACAGAATAACCTATTGGGCTAATAACCACAAGAGCTGGAAAGTTTCCTCAAAATATCATTCAAGCCATGTTTAATGAGGTGATATGGTTTTTAGGGATGTTTATTCATAGTAATACCAAGGGTAGGTGTTATCTGTGGGTGCCTTTGTAGGAGGCGAGCTGTACCCGTCATGGATGCATTTTTTCCAAGCCCTTTATTGCCTCATTTTTCTTTTATTTCTTTTCTTTCTTTTTTACTTCAAGGTCTAACCATAGGACACTGCCTTGGCTTGGTGGCCAGAGATGACAGCGTTACCCACTGGTATCTTCGCAGAAATGATAAGGCTGGCTCGTGATGAGACCCCCTTTCCTTTGGTCGTGCAACCAAAGGTCACTGCCTTGGCTTGGTGACCAGATAGCGGCAATGTCATACTGCTAAATACCTATGAACATAATGGGTCAGCTCATGATGAGACCTCCCATCCTCTTGGTTAGGTCTTGTTTTTATTATTATTTTTCATAGGGTCCCTTAGTTTCTTATCGAGAGGATTTTTATTGCCTTCTCGGGGATCCCCTGGGCGAAGCATCTCTAGGTTTTATTTCCTATGGCTTTTATCTTTTACTAGTTGCTTTTACCCCCTGGGCCTTTAGCCCCTTCTTCCCACAAGACAAGATGTAACCCTGAAAGGTCATCCTAATGGCTAGACTAGGGGAATGGGATGGATGAGTGGGGTATAATATGTAAAAGTGATAAGATGGTGGGAGCGGACGATGGCTCTGCAAATCCCTCTTGGTGGCTAACCAAGACCCATGAATATCATCTTGCTAAGCTACCCAATCAATCACCCCAACAATGGTCAAGTGGATTAGTGTAAGATCCAAGCAGTCATAAGAAATCAAAGGAACCTAATGCATATATAAGAAGGTCATAACAATCAAATATGACACATACCATGATACCTCAAAACAATTACCTCAAAACAATTACCTCATGGAGCAAGAGTCCTCTCCGATGTAGGCCCAGGCCGGAGGTGATGGAAGCTGCTACTGYTGACACGACAAAATCTGGCCGAGGAAAAGAAAGATGGGCCCTCCAGGTCCATTCTCAAGTCAATCCCACTCTCGGTACTCCATGTCTAGGACCATGTGGGCCTCGAGACATGATCTCCTAGTTATCCCTAGATATCAGGGATAACAAGGCCCTCAAAATGGCCCCAGAAATTAAAACTGCTAAAAATAGAAAATTGTCAAAATTGCTAGAAAACTATTTTGAGCCAGTTGGAAAAGGTGTTTTTCCACCGATATCAACTTGGATCAATCCTCCCTCCTTAGGAAGCAATGGTATCCATTGTGTTCAATTCCTGGGGGAGAGGAAAAAGAGTTTGTTGAATCTAAATCTTGGTTAGATGTTTTCCTTTATGGAGACATCACATTGCTCAGTTTCTAGAAGGCTATCACGAGCATGTGGCTGGAAGGGTTTGAAATTTTTAACCAGTCTGGATACATGAGATTATTTAGTTCATAAGGAATCTTTACACTTTGCTACAATCTTGTTGACCTGCTTCTATTGGATAGAAGGTGCTTGGGCCAAGGTTGTAGTGGTTGCAGTATCCTTTTGTTCACCTTTTGAAGAGATTGTGAAGTTGAATTTTGTAGTATGAGATACTACCTTGCGACACTTTTTAGGTGGAACAGTAGTCGAAAATACCTTTGGTATTCTTTAGAGATGAACCCCCAGAGAAAAAATGACACTGCGGGGTTGAGACTCATAAACAACATGGCGCTTCGACATATATGGTTTGCCTAAGAGAAAATCACATACATCCATTGGGGAAACATCACATAATAACTCATCCTTGAAGGGTTGGATGTTGTATGACAATCGACACTGCTGGCTGACATAAAGATCTCATCCTTGACGAAGCCACCCAATGTTGTATGACTGCAGGTTTGGTGTTGTCGACAATCCCAATTATTTGACGACCTCTACTGAGATGATATTCTTATGGCTTCTTCTATCAACAATAAAATGAAGTGGGGTCCCCTTCACCCACATTTTTGAATGAAAAAGGCGCTCTCCCTCTTCAGTATCTATTGGGTCTTCTGGTTGAATTCATGTGGTCGTGACAATAGAAGTGGGGTCTGCGTCAATGATTTGTCCTTTACCAATATTTTTAGAATCATATTCCAAATCAGGGTTCGGCTCCTTGTCTTTTATTTCAGCCACCAATGACTGTTTTGAGGAACATTCATCGGTGTTGTGCTAGGGGATTTTGTGGAAATTGCACCATTTTTCGGTGTCCTTCTTTGTCTTCTCACGACCCTTCTTTTCTTCTGGCTTGGACTTGTTTTCAGGAGACTGTTTGTTAGGGTCATCTTTGTCTTACTTTGTTTTTTGCGGATTTGTAGGCCCAAACTCCCATCTATTCTGTTCCTTAAATTTCTACTCAATTTTAACAGCATATTGATAAGCAACACCGAGTGATGAGATATCCAAAAAATCGATTTCTGTTTGGATGTATCTGTGTAGGGTTCCATCATATTTCAGAACCAAATTTCATTCAGAGTCTTTGATACCTAGCTTGGTGCACAAGGTATGGAAGGTATTAGTTAAATTCGAAACTGCTTGGCCCCTCTCTTACCACAGTGTGGTACTTCTCAAGTACTGGTCCTCATAGTTGCCAACAAGGTAATACTGTTCCTTTACAACATCCACAAAAGAATCCCAAGTGGGCTCAACACGATATATTGCAGACTCCTCTATGGAATTTTTCTCCAATTAGGTTTCCCACAAATGTTTGACATCGGGGAGAGCGTTAAGGAGTACGAAGGTGATCTTTTTCCTATCGAAAAAATTATGAATAGAGAAATAACCTTCTAACATATTTAACCATTTGTCTAGGGCATCCGCATCTATCTGAACTTCAAATATAGGAATATCAAAATTGACTTGTACCTTAAAAGGTGAGGTGCCTCCAAAGTGGTCGCTTGATGAAGATGTTCCTGATGTTATCGGCAAGCATTATAGGATGTGGGAAAAATCCTCCATCATTTCATCCCTCTATCACATGAGAGCTTGCTCAAGCAACAAATTGATAGAATCGTCTACTCTGTCGTTTTTATTTTCTTCCGCCATTGAGGGTTTATTGGGTGTCGAAAGTATTTTTCCTCAAGAGAGACAATCTCGAGACCCGACTTGCTATACTCGGACCTCGTCGGGGACATGCACTAAAAAAAAATCAAGAGAACCTGCTCTGATACCACTGATCCAGATTATTTTCGGCACGAAATGAGAGTGGAGATATAATAAAGAAATGCACAGAGATATCGCATGTTATCAAATATGTTGGTAAAGGGGGTGTTCTTCCTTAAGAATGGACACCATAGAAAAAATTTGGCAAGAAGTGGGTCAAAAACCCACTTATCCTAAGTTTGAGGTGCAAGAGAGTGTTGTGCTAATAAGCAAGTAGATTTGGGTGGTGAAAATCTATGCACTCAGATCTACGGTGCAGGTTCAATTCTAGACCCCCCTCCTCCTATCTTCCTTTAATGGGGTGGGGGGTCTGATATGGTGTTTTTTTATTGTGGGCCACCCACTGTAATGGTGCCTCCTCATGATGTCGGACCCCCCCCCCCACCTAAAACCTCTTACCACATAACCCCCTTTCGATATATCGCTTACCTCCACCACTTACTGCTCCCGCCTCCTACTAACATTTGCCTCCCACTCTGTCTCTCACCTCCAACCATCACATCCTTTGCTCCCACTCCCCATATCATTATGCTACACCTGTCCTCAACTCACTGATGAGACATATCCCCTTATCACTCCCGCCTATCATCTCTTTCCAAGTGTCCTACCACTGGCATCCTCCCTCGTATATGGTCCCATATTTTCTGTTGCCACAACCTCACATCTGCCCCAACATCATCGCCCCATGCCACTCCACCTCTAACATGTCCCAGCGCAGTGCACACACCTTCTGTTGCCTACACTTTCCATGTCACCCTCCATCTATCTCGCCTGACAACATGGGTGCCCCCTGTCTAACCTTAATGACATTGGCACCATCGCCCCCACCAAGAGTCTCTTCCATTTTCGTCGACTGGGTCCCCTCGTAGAAGTCCAACGAAGAACCAACAACCAAGGGAAATCCACCACATTGCTCAGGGGAAGAATTAACTTGGGCCTCTCTGATCCCGAGGTAGAAGTTAATGTAAATGTGGAAGGTGGGTGAGACATCATCTCCTTCCATAATGGAAGGCCAAAAAGGGACAAAGCGTAGAGGCAAGTTGTCAGTCCGAACTAACATTGATCGTGTCTAACCCAATACTGCATGGGCAGTCTGACCAATGTCTGCATGCATAGCCTGATAGAGAATCTCATCAATGTGAAGCCTTGAATGTATGACATGGTCACATTTCAGGCAGCCCGAGCCAGTTCTAAGTATATGTAGGCACTTTTTCCATTTTGTTGACATCGATGGTAGAGCTAAGATCCCAATTGTAAAGTTTTAGCAAGGCCTCTGGTTCTCTAGTTACAGACTGATATTTGAGACTTCTTGTTTAACAGAAGCCAATCCTTTCCTTACTCTTTTCTTCTAATTAAAGCCCGGGCATGGATGATCTATTCGGGTGTTGTAATGACTATATAATATAGGTTTAATTATATCATCTTTTGCAATATTTTAAGTTTCTTGAAGTTTTCAGATCTAAGAGGATCTCATATCTAGGAATTTTCCTCGAAAGGCCGTTGGAAGACTGCATGTCCATAGAAGACTTTCATTCCTCTCTCATTTTTCCTCCACCTACTCACCACTATGCAAACTTATTGGCCTAAGTTAGATCAAGACCTCACCTAGGTCTATATTTCCGACCCAGTTTTCTGAGTTAAAAAAATATTGTTCTAAGTTTAATCCCATTTGGTCACCCTTTATAAACAACCCGTGACATATAAACTGATGGGTATCGGGCTTACTCCTGCAGAAATCAGGGAGTGACTTCTGGTTCTAAAATTTCTGGCATCGTTATCAAGGATGGAGTTGAATATTTTCCCCGGGATTAAATGACATTGAGCCTCTGATTTTGAACGTGCATCAAGCATCATAGCCCTCCAATATTGCTACTGTGCACATGGTGAATCCATTGTGACAACTCCACTGGGGAACCTATTGTTTTAGTTGTGTCTTCCAGAGGGAGGAATGCGAGGTCTACCCCTCAGTTTCCCTTGACAACACCTGAAGTAGATCTATAGAATATTATCAGAAAGGGAAAGGCCCTCAGAGAAGGAGCTTCTACTATTGAACTAGGTATTTCTGATAGTTCTCATTTCCCTTTGTTTGAGACTCCAATATCTGCTTCTTAGTTTCCTATCATACCTCTTGTTGGAGTTTCTCATTTTTTAAATTTTGGGAGTGTTCCTGTTGAGTTTTCTCCTCCTGGTCTTGGATTAGAGGGAGAGTGATTTTTCACTGCTATCTCCCTTGATGTTGCAGCCTGGTCCAGACCCAGGAATTTAGAATATTTTCTCACCCCAGGATTACATCCCTTCTCCTATTACTATTTCTAATGTTGTGCCCACACCAACCTCTTTTCCCTTAAGCCCTATAGCATTTTCTTCAAATCCTCTACTGATCCCTTTTCCTCCTGCAAGCTCACTTCCAGTATCCCCAGGTTGAACCCCTTCTCCCCCTAGTTCTCCTCCACCTAATATCCCTATGGTAGGTGCTCACCCCCCTTTAAATAGAATGGATTCCATAGTGGCTGCGAGGTATGCCCCTCTGGTCTTACCTCAGCTCATGAATCCTCTTCCTGTTGGAGATTACTTGAAGTATATGCCTAAATTCAATGGAGAGGAGGACATATCTGCTGAAGAGCACCTTGTTTCCTTCTACAATTATGCAGACAAACTGAACATTGAAAATGAAGATGTCTAGATGAGAGTATTCATCCAAAGTATTGATGATGAGGCGAGGAAATGGTTTAGGGGACTGAGCCCTGCATCTATTGTCGGGATTGAAGCTCTAGATAATGCCTTCTTGAGACAGTGGGGAGATAACAAAGATTTCATGTATTATATGAGAGAGTTTGGGTCCTTGAAGAGAAAAGAAGGAGAGTCTGTCTCTGACTTCTCCAAAAGATTCAATACGATGTACAATAAGATCCCTGCTGAAATAAAACTCTCAGAAGCCTCTGCCAAAATCGCTTATGCTAGTGCCTTTAAACCCAATTTTTGCCTCATGCTTAGAGAAAGAAGAGCTACTTCCTTGGCTAACATGCAAGATGCAACCCTGGAAGTAGAATCCAATGTGTTGGCAGTTGATAGGCTCAGAATCAAGTCTGACAGAGAAAAGGGAAGAAGATGATTTGAGACCTCAACCTCTGGTTCTTCTGCATCTCACCCTCATGTAGATGAATTGACTAAAATGGTAAAGACCTTGTCTGCAGAGATGGAGAAAATGAAAGTGGAGGGAAGGTAGACATAGAAAAATCCTCAAAACATTGAAAACAAAGGCAACTTCAGAAGGATGAACAACAATGCTCCTCAGATCATGCCGAGGGAACAAAGGGATAGGGATAGAAATGATAAGGAAATTCAGACTCCTCTCCAAAATAACCTTGTTGCTGATGAGGAGAGGGAGTTAGAAGAGATTGACCCTGAAATTCATTGTATTGGAGACACCTCCCCTTTTCCCCATTTCACTCAATCTGCCTATGAGGAGTCCCTCATGAACAGTCAAATAAATTAGCTAAGTAAGGGGGAGAAAACCAATAGCATTCCCAATAAATATAACCTTAGGTCAAAGAAGAAATAAGGGAAGCCTGACATCCCTGATCAACCTCTCATAGTATAAAATCCTACAACAATCACTGCCAAGGAAAGGAAAACTTAGAGTCTCTCTCTGATAGCCAAAGACCCTGTCCCAGAGGTGAGAGAAATTTTGAAGCCTCCTTCCTCCTTTAACTTTGAGCATGAAATTCAAAAAATAAGAATTCTTGTGCTCATTTCAGAGCTAGTCAAACACGAAGATTTCAAAAGGTCCCTGTCTAAACTGTTGCAGTCTGGGCCATCCTACCATTCCACAGACTCAATAACTTTCCAAGACAAAAATCCAGTGGTCATATTAGGTCCTATGGTAGAAGATAGACATGAATCATCCCCTCCCTTCTACACATCACTAAACATACATGATAAGGTGTTTCATAATTGTCTGATGGATTCAGGGACTTCTCATAACCTCATGCCCAAAATTGTCATGGAAGAACTCAGGTTGGAAGTCAAAAAAGATTATCATGATTTGTACGCTTTCAATTCAAGGAGGGTGCAATGTCTTGGGGTCATCAAAGAACTAGTGGTAACCTTGTTCCATCTGCCTATCAAAAGTGTGGTCATGGATATCATGGTAGTTGATGTACCTCCCAAGTTTGGCATGCTATTGTCAAGATATTGGATTAAAAGGCTTGGGGGAACAATGCATATGGACCTCACATATTCTACCATTCCATTAATTGGAGGGGAGAACAGAAGACTGTACAAAGAAGCTCAGCTGGCCTACATCATCAGTGATGAGGCAGACCCTACCAATCACCCTATTTTTGCTCTGGATACTGATTTGGGATCCAGTTTGTTGTAGATCACCAACACCCCTGAGGCTCCTCTTAAACTCAGAAAGAATCCAATTAACCCCCACAAATATTCTTCCCCACTTACTTCTGTATGGAAAATGTTCTTTGATGGAGCTTCCTCTAAAGGTGGTGTTGGAACTGGGGTAGTTTTGGTTTCCCCTATTCAGGAAACTATATCTCTATCATACAAGTTAGAGTTTGAAGCTACCAATAATGTGGCAGAGTACGAGGCTCTTGTTTTGGACATAAGGGCTGCAAAGGACATGGGAATTAAATAAATATTTTTGTTTGGGGATCTTGAGCTGATTATTCAGCAGATCATAAATATTTATCAGGCCAAACACCCTCAACTTAGGAGTTACAAAAATGAAGTATGGGACCTCATTGACAATTTTTTCTTGGCTTTCAATATATCATGCATTCCAAGAGGAGAAAACATTGTGGTTAATTCCCTAGCTATTTTGACAGCAACCTGCCCCTCACAGGCCGGTCACCCACCAGGACCTTCTCTTTTTCCGCGGCCCGAAGAGTCAATGCTCTTCCAACTCCCTCTGGATTCCTTACCCACAGTTACTACCGGCGATCCTCCCTTCCTTTGTTAACGAAGGATCGACTCTCGTGACCTCGCGAATTCCACAACGGGGAACTGGACTCTCGGATTCCGAGACCCGAGGCTTCTGGTCAACGCTGACCTTCCCTCGGTATGTCGGGACCTCGCACTATCGCAACTCGCGACTAGCGTCTCTGTACCCTCGAGGTTTCAACCTCCGAGACCCGAAGTGTCGAGATGCCGAGACTTGGAATCTCGCGGCCTCGCGCTCTCGTCACTCTCGAGATCAGACTTGACGCTTCCCACTCCCGAGATCCGATATCCCAAGATCACCTGTCACATCATATGATTTCGACATATCCCATGCACGACATTCCAGAACGTCGTGTTTTCGCGTTCTCGTGACCTCGCTCTACGAGAAACAAAAATCTTCCATCGTGAACTCCCGATACATCTGACCCACAAGTCAGGTCGCAACCTTAGTGATTCACCATGACGATCCAAGTCGTCGATTCTCTTCCTCTTGAAGAGTTTCCCCGTTCACCACCTTTGTTCTGTGAGACCTCCGTAGAGTCGAATTCACAGCAATCCAAAAAGGACTATCACTCCTGAGCTTTGTTAACTCAGACTCCTTCAGAGAACTTTCACGCACCCTGCGCACTCTTCAACCTTCAACCACTCTCCAAGTGTTGAAGTTCGTCTGGGTCCTGTGCACTCACGCTTGCAACAGCCTCGCCCCTTTTCCTCTCAGTCTTGCTACTGAGACTCCACGTCCAACCTGCACTCACCTGCAAGGCCCGAACAACTCAACACAACTCTGGACAAAAGAGAACAAAAGTTCAACTACTTAGCCTCCTCGACGCACTCTATGTGGAGGTATTCAACTGCACTCGATGCAGGAATCTCCTGGCCTAAGTAGAGAAACGATTGAAACTCATTCCCTCAGGTTACGAACCTGATACGCAATCACGTATGCAGCATATAACAGATAAGCATAAAAGGAAGCAAACAGGCACAAGCACAATATCAACAACACACAGAGCTCAAACACATCCATGGTATTGAATCAGGGCTTTTCCTATTAATTCAATAACT
>ML784594.1:148130-211279 GCA_009831015.1 Picea engelmannii
TCGACATCTCTGAGCGGTGTCCTCTACCTCCTTCTCAGGTTTCAAGAGAACTTTATGTACTGTCAGTGACTTCCCACTTCCAGTGTCTTCATCCTCGCTCTCAACATCACGCCTCTGCTGCGCCTCAGCGATGTGAGCTCTTCTTCTGTCCACCTTCCTCTCTGGACAGTCTACGGCTTTATGACTGTCTTTACCACACGTGAAACATGTGATAACTCCTCCTCTGCCTCTTCCTCTACCTCGGGTACGAGGAAATGTATTTGCGTCAGCATATCCACCCTGCTGATCATCTTGCTGCCTCCTCGGCTCAGCAATTTGCTGTCTCTGCTGTGAGGTTCCACCTCTCTCAGCTCTACCCTGAGGCCTCTTCCAATCCTCCTTGGGCTTCTGTGTTCTCTCTTGAACAACAGTTTTTCCTCTAGGCTGGCTTCTGCCTCAGCCTCGCTGACCTTGCTTGCGGCTCAGCTTTTCTTCGGCCTTCAGAGCCATCTGATACGCATCCTCAACTGTGCGGATGGTCAGCATGCTCAGTTCATCCTGTATATCATACCTGAGGCCATTCAGGTATCTCGCCACCTTTTCGTCATCACTCTCCCGATGACCAGCTCGAATGTTGAGCCTGTAGAATTCCTCGGTGTACTCCTTCAACGTCATCAACTTCTGTCTCAGATTCTGCATCCGCCTGAACAGTGTGATCTGGTAATCCCTCGGAATGAACTTCGCCTTCAACTTGGCGATCATCCGATCCCAGCTTTTGATCTTCTGTTTGCCTCTGGAACGTCTGTCTGCCTGCAGCTCATCCCACCATAAGGCTGCATGTCCTTTCAGCTTCGTGACGGCATGCCTTACCTTCTTGTCCTCTTCGATATCCTCATAATCGAAGTAGGTGTCGAGCGCTCGGATCCAATCCAGCAGCTCCTCAGCATTTAGACTTCCCTCATAGATGGGAATGTCCATCTTCATCTTCGAGCTCATCCTCGAAATGTCTTTTATCAACCTCTCGGTTGAAGCATCTTGTGCTGAGATTTCTTCGGCGTCATGTCCAGCTTCCTCTTCAATCTCAGGATCGCTGCACTCTCCTACGTCGGCTCCACGCCTCTGAGTGGTCTCCATATCTTCGAGTCTCGTCCTGAGATCTCGTATCTGACGCTCCATCTCGGCATTTCCTGCCGGCCTTCCCCTCCTTCGGGCATCCCTGTCCTCCTGATCAGGCGACTGCCTTTCTCTCCTGGGCGGCATTTTGAAATCTGCTCCTCTCTGCTATCCGAACAAAGATAATTCCACAGCCAAGCTCTGATACCACTTGACAGCAACCTGCGTCTCACAGGTCGGTCGCCCACCAGGACCTACTCCTTTTCCGCGGCCCGAAGAGTCAATGCTCTTCCAACTCCCTCTGGATTCCTTACCCACAGTTACTACCGGCGATCCTCCCTTCCTTTGTTAACAAAGGATCGGCTCTCGCGACCTCGCGAGTTCCACAACGGGGAACTGGACTCTCGGATTCCGAGACCCGAGGCTTCTGGTCAACATTGATCTTCCCTCGGTATGTCGGGACCTCGCACTATCGCAACTCACGACTAGCGTCTCTATACCCTCGAGGTTTCAACCTCCGAGACCCGAAGTGCCGAGATGCCGAGACTTGGAATCTCGCGGCCTCGCGCTCTCGTCACTCTCGAGATTAGACTTGAGGCTTCCCACTCCCGAGATCCGATATCCCGAGATCACCTGTCACATCATCTGATTTCAACATATCCCATGCACGACATTCCAGGACGTCGTCTTTTCACGTTCTCGTGACCTCGCTCTACGAGAAACAAGAATCTTTCGTCGTGAACTCCCGATACATCTGACCCACAAGTCAGGTCGCGACCTTAGTGATTCACCACGATGATCCAAGTCGTCGATTCTCTTCCTCTTGAAGAGTTTCCCCATTCACCACCTTTTTTCTGTGAGACCTCCGCAGAGTCGACTTCACAGCAATCCAAAAAGGACTATCACTCCTGAGATTTGTTAACTCAGACTCCTTCAGAGAACTTTCACGCACCCTGCGCACTCTTCAACCTTCAACCACTCTCCAAGTGTTGAAGTTCTTCTGGGTCCTGTGCACTCACGCTTGCAACAACCTCGCCCCTTTTCCTCTCAGTCTTGCTACTGAGACTCCACGTCCAACCTGCACTCACCTGCAAGGCCCGAACAACTCAACACAACTCTGGACAAAAGAGAACAAAAGTTCAACTACTTAGCCTCCTCGACGCACTCTATGCGGAGGTATTCAACTGCACTCGATGCAGGAATMTCCTGGCCTAAGTAGAGAAATGATTGAAACTCATTCCCTCAGGTTACGAACCTGATACGCAATCACGTATGCAGCATATAACAGATAAGCATAAAAGGAAGCAAACATGCACAAGCACAATATCAACAACACACAGAGCTCAAACACATCCATGGTATTGAATCAGGGCTTTTCCTATTAATTCAATAACTGTACATGGAAGTTCCTTCACCAGTTCTCCGTTCTGCTCTCTGCTCCTTCTCAATGTTAATGCTTGATAATAATACAATGATACAAGGGAGGGTGTCTATACTCCGTTTTCCCTCTCGAAAGCTAAACTGTCTAATCTACAGTTAATTATTCTATCTACTTGCATTAAATTTAAGTAAATCCCTCAGCTACCTAAGGACGAGAGCTTATCCGCTCAAGGTCCATTACATATACAAAGTGCGCTTCATCACATCAATATTTAATGCTTGGTGCAACCATATTTCAATGTTCCCAAAATTTGAATGCTGGCGCTGTCCAGCTGTTCCTTTGTCTCCTCGTGCTGGCTCGCTTGATGAGTGAGCGATGCTCCTGCATCATATTTCAGTGAGCAATTTCAGAGTCTCTCTACCACCCAAGCTTAGGCATGATACAGAAGTGAAATACAAGCCCTCATACCTGACAATGTCAAACATTGGAAGGTTTTTTAGGATGATCTTGAAATCAAAAGATTCCTGGAGACTATTGAGGAATTCTCTGCATTGCACATTGATCAAGACCTTGCTTCTAAAGCTGATCTCTATGCTGATGATTTTTTGAACAAGATTGCCTAGCAGTCACATCCCTAAAGGCCTAGTTCCTTTGGAAAGGATTTTTGATAGAAATGATGTGGCAATAAAGGGAAAAATCTTAAAGGATGATGTTGATGTGGCTGAGTGCAATAGTGGCATAGAGGAGAAGCCAAATCTTGTCAAGTTGTCTAATAGCTTGTCAGAGGAGAAGATGGCCGAGTATACTGAGGTATTAAAAGAATTTTCTGATGTGTTTTATTGGACCTATGAAGAACTCAAAACATATGACATCAGCATTATAGAGTACAAGATCCCATTGAAGGAAGAATCCAAACCATTTAGGAAGAAGTTGATACAGATAAATCCTATGTTACTGCCTATCATGGAGAACGAAGTAAAGAAGTTGTTGGATGCCCAAATCATTCTCCCCTTGAGATATTCATAATGGGTAGCCAACCTGGTCCTGGTGAGAAAGAAAAGTGGATAAATCAGAATATGTGTCGATTTCAGAAATCTAAATAGGAGCTCAAAGAAGGACAATTACCCCTTGCCAAAGATGGAACATATATTACAAAGGGTAATAGGTGCATCCAAAATTTCCATGATTGATGGCTTTTCCAGCTATAATTAGATCTCTGTTTTACCTAAGGACAGAGAAAAGACAACCTTCACCACTCCTTGGAGCACATTCATGTATGCCAATATGCCTTTTGGATTGATGAACGTAGGAGCAACATTCTAACAAGCCATGGACACAACTTTCATTGAAGAAAAAGATAAATTTGTGGTCATCTATCTGGATGACATAACAATCTTCTCCAAATCTGATAAAGAGCACTGCTATCATCTGAGAAAGGTCTTCTTAAAATGAAAAAGGTTTGGTATCTCTTTAAATACCAAGAAATCATTGTTTTCCATGAAGGAAGGGAAATTACTGGAGCATATAGTATCAGCTGAGGGAGTCAGAATAGACCCCGGTAGGGTGGAGGTGATCCAAAACTTATCGCTCCCAAGGTCTAGGAAAGAAGTCCAGTCTTTTCTAGGAAAGATTAAATTTCTGAGGAGATTTGTTTCCAATTTTACTCAAATGGTGAAACTCATAAAAACCATGCACATGAAGGGAAATGAAGTAAAATGGGCTCCCGAGTCCAGAAATTATTTTGAACAGATCAAGAAATAGTTGAATGAAGTGCCTGTGCTTATCATTCCTGATTGCTCTAAAGATTTTCTAATTTTCTCTTTTGCTTCATTTGATATAGTGGCAGTTGTTTTACTACAGAATAATGCTAAGTGATTGGAGCAACCTATCTCCTTTTTAAGAAAGGCATTGAGGGATGATCAGATATGACATCATGGAGAAACAAGCCTATGCATTGGTGAAATCCCTAAAGGATTTCATGATCTTTGTCCTTCATTCAAGGATTATTGCATATGTCCCTTCAACTATTGTGAAGGACATTCTCATTCAACCAGACATAGATGTGAAGAGGAGAAAATGGATTTCCAAAATCCTTGAGTTTGATCCAGAAATAAAGCCCACCAAGATAGTTAAAGTGCAAGGTTTATCCAACCTATTGGTTGAATCTAATTGTAAATCATTGGGGGTTAACTTCATCAATTCTTGCTCAAAAAATCAGCAGGTAGAGTTGTCCAACAAAATCTCTTAGGATAGCTTACCACTAGCATAATGCACCTAGTATGGAAACATATTATATTTTCTGAAAAAATTAAATCCCCCTGGTGGAATGGGGAAGAGAAAGGAAATATATTTAAATCTCAAAGAAATCAAATATTTCCTTATTGACCAGGTCTTATATTGGAAGGACCCTCTAGGAGTGCTTCTGAGATGTCTAAACCCACAGGAGGGAAAAAGGATTATATTTTATGTTCATAGAAGCCTATGTGGGGGACATCATTTCTGGAAGATGAAAGCCTAAAAAATTCTCAGGGTTGGGTACTATTGGCCCACTTTATTCACTAATGTCTGCAGAGAGATCAAATCCTACATCAAATGTCAAAAATTCGTAGGAAAGAAGCAGCTCAAATCTTTTCCACTAAAGCTTGTAGTAGCTTCAACACCCTTTCAACAATGGGGGTTGGCCTTCATTGGGGATATTCATCTTGCTTAAAGTGGTCAACATAGATAGATCTTAACTGCAACATATTTTTTCACCAAATGGATAGAATCCATCCCCACAAGGAGTGCTTCACACAAGGTAATCATCAATTTCCTGGATGATATCATAGCAAGGTTTGGTTGTCCTAGCAGAATTATCACTGGTAATGTTGCATCTTTCAAGTCTGAGCCATTGATCAAGTTCTGTGAGTAGTTTGGGATTTCACTAATTCACTCCACTCCTTATTATCCCCAAGTAAATGGAATGGCAAAGTCCTCTAGTAAAAGTTTGATCAAGCTTATTAAAATATCGTTAGAGGGTAATAAGAAGGCATGGGATTCAAAGCTCAATTTCGCTCTATGGGATGATCGAGTGACAACAAAAATATCCATAGGTATCTCCCCTTTCCAACTCATTTATGGGATAGAGGTTGTTTTTCCCTCTCAGTTGGCTCTACCTGTAGAAAAATTCTTTCAGGATTATCAAGGAGAGCCTGATGATATGATCAGAAGGATTCAACAACTGGTGGAGGTCCAACAAGCTAGAGATCAGGTGATGGACAAAGCTCATGACCATCAACAAAGGCTCAATCAAGCCTTTGACAGAAGGGAAAGAAAATAATATTTACATCTGGGATATCTAGTGCTTAAATGGGATGCACCCATGCAGGATAGAGGAAAGAACAACAAATTTGAAGCCTTGTGGATTGGGCCTTTCACAATCTCTGAAGTATTTTCAAATAATACTTATAGGTTGCAGGACTTGAAGGGAGAAGAAGTTATTAATGGCCCAGTGAATGGGCATTTCCTGAAGAAATGTTTTACTTGAGCCATAGGTGGCTCTCATGTGTTTGTAAATATTGTTTTTCTTCTGTTTTTGTTTTTAGTTCATAAGTGAATCCATAGCCCAACAACAAGGCATTGAAATTGCAAAAGAGTTCTTGGCATATCACAGGGAGAAAGTCATCCCTCATGGAGCCTAATGTTATCACATATGTTGGTAAAGGGGGTGTTCTTCCTTCAGAATGGACACCATGGAAAAAAAATGGCAAGAAGTGGGTCAAAAACCCACTTATCCTAAGTTTGAGGCACAAGAGCACGTTGTGCTAAGCAACAAGAAGATTTGGGCAGCCAAAATTTGCACGCTCAGATCTATGGCATAGGTTCAATTCTGGACACCCCCCCTGCATTTCTGCCATTAATGGGGGGGGTCCGATATGGTGGTTTTCGATTGTAGGACCCCATTATCGTGGCACCTCCTCGTGATGTCGAAACCCCCCCCACCAAAAACATCTTACCACCTAGCCCCCCTCTAATATACCACTTACCTCCTCTGCTTACTGCTCCCTCCTCTTGCTTACATCTATCTCCCACTCCATCTCTCACCTCCAGTTATCATATCCTCCACTCTCACTCCCCATCTCGTTACACTACACCTATCCTCCACTCATCGATGGGCCATAGCCCCTTATCACTCCCTCCTATCATCTATTTCCAAGTGTCCTACTGCTCACGTCCTCCATGGAATATGGTCCCATCCCATCTACTTCTGCAGCCTCACATTTTCCCCCACATCATCGCCTCATGCCACTCCACCTTTGACCTATCCAAACGCAATGCACACAACTTTTGTCGCCTGCACTTTCCATGTCACCCTCCATCTGTCTCGCCTGACCACATGAGCGCCCATCGTCTCACCTTCACAATGTTGGCGCCATCGCCCCTGCCAAGAGTCTTGTCCATGTCCACCAATTGGGTCCCCTTGTAGCAGTCCAACAAAGAAGCAACAGCCAAGCGAAGGCCACCAAATTGTTCAGGGGAAGAATTGACTTGGGCCTCTCTGATCCCGAGGTAGAAGTTATTGTAAATGTGGAAGGTGGGTGAGACATCATCTCCTTCCATAAATGGAAGGCTAGAAAGGGACAAAGTGCAGAGGAAGGTTGTGAGTCTGAAATGATAGAGATTGCATCCAACATAAGACTACATGGGTAGTCTAACCAACATTTGCATGTGCAGCCTGACATAGAATATCATCAACATAAAGCCTTGAATGTATGACATGATCGCATTTCAGGTATCTCGAGCTAATTCTAAGTATATATATGTATTTTTTCCATTTTGTTGACATCGATGGTAGAGCTAAGCTCCCAATTGTAAAGTGTTAGTGAGGCCTCTGGTTCTCTGGTTATAGACTGATATTGGAGACTTTTTGTTTAATAGCACCCAACCCCTTCCTTACTCTTTTCCTCTGACTCTTAAATCCCAGGCATGGATGATCCAGTTAGGTGTTGTAATGACTATATAATGTAGGTTTGATTATATCAGATTTTGCAGAATTTTAAGTTTCTTGAAGTTTTTAGATCTGAGAGGATCTCATATCTGGGACTTTTCCTCTAAAGGCTACTGGAAGATCGAATGTCCAGAGCAGAATTTCATTCCTCTCTAGTTTTTCCTCCACCTATTCACCACTATGCAAACTTATTGGCCTAAGTTAGATAAATACCTCACCTAGATCTGTATTTCCAACCCATTTTTCTGAGTTAAAATGATATTGCTCTGAGTTTACTCCCATTCGGGCACCCTTTATAAACAACCTATGACATATAAACTGATGGGTATCGGGCTTAATCCTGCTGCAATCCAGGAGTGACTTATGGTGATAACATCGCATATATTCAATAATATAATAGAAATGTATCATATATGCAACCATAAACATAGATATATATTAATACACAATTTCTATTAATGAAATAAATGTACATAGACTGTAAAAATATGGAGTGAAAGACTCGCTAGAATGGTGGCAGCTTATCTCTGAGAAGAGATGTGATAGCTACTCGTATTTGCAAGAAGATAATACCATGAGAATATGAAGCCATTTTTACAATAAATAGGAATGCAAAAATCCCTCGACATCCAAAAACCTAACCCTAGGAGATGAAGTGCCAAAATTCATGTGGGCCCCGTTTGGGTAAGTTAGTACATCAACTTTCCAGGGTCGTAACTTTTGCATACGATCTCCATTTTAGGCGTATGATAGCCCATTTTAAAGGAATCATAGAGGAGATTAATTTTGAGGGGTCAATCATCCCTTTTTCTATAATTTATAAGCTTGATCCCGAAAAACATTCATTTAGGCCCTCAAAATGGCCCCAGAAGTTAAAACTTCTAAAAGTAGTAAATTCCCAAAATTGCTAGAAAGTTGTTTTGAGCCAGTTGGAAAAGGTGGGTGGCCACCAATATCCACCTATATCAATCCTACCTCATTAGGAATCAATGGTATTCATTGCGTTGAGTGATCGGGGGAGAGGAAAAAGTGTTTGTTGAATCTGAATCTTGGTGAGTTCCTTGCCTTATTGGAGACGTCGCGTTGTTCAGTTTGTCGAAGGCTATCATGTGCATGTTGATGGAAGGGTTGGACCTTTTTAACCTGTATAGATACATGATATTATTTTGTGCAGAATGAATCTTTACACTTTTCTACAATCTTTTCGACGTGCTTATGTTGGATAGAAGGTGCTTGGGTCGCGGCTGTAGTGGATTTAGTATCCTTTTGTTCGCCTTTTGAACAGATTGTGAAGAAGCTAAATTTTGTAGTATGAGATACTACCTTGCGACATTTTTTAGGTGGAATAGTAGTCAGAACTACCTCTGGTATTCTGTAGAGATGACCCCCCAGAGAAACAATGACACTGCAGGGTTGAGACTCATAAACATCATGGCACTTCCACATATATGGTTGGCCCAAGAGAACATCACAGACATCTAGTGGGGAAACATCACATAATACCTCATCATTGAAGGGCTGGATGCCATATGATAATTGAAACTAATGGCTGACATGAAGATCTTGTCCTTGGTGAATCCACCCGATGTTGTATGGATGCAGGTGTGGTGTTGTCGACAATCCCAACTGTTTGACGACCTCTACTGAGATGAGGTTCATCTACCTTCCACTATCAACAATAAAATGCAGTAGGGTCCCCTTCACCCACATATGTGAATGAAAAAGGCACTCCCCCTCTTAAGGATCTTTTGGTTCTTCTGGTTGAATTACTTCGGTCGCAACAATAGCAGTGGACACCTCATCAATGATCTGTCCTTTACCAATATTTTCATAATCAGATTCAGAATCAGGTTTCGGCTCCTTGTCTTTGATTTTGGCCACCAATGACTATTTTGAGACACATTCATCGCTATTGTGACAGGGGATTTTGTGGAAATCACACCATTTTCCAGTATCCTTCTTTGTCTTCTCGTGACCCTTCTTTTCCTATGGCTTGGACTAGTTTTAAGGAGGCTGTTTGTTAGAGCCATATTTTTCATACTTCTGTTGTTGAGGATTTGTAGAACTGAACTCCCATTTTTTCTGGTGCTTAAATTTCTGCTCGATTTTAATAGCATATCGATGAGCATCACCAAGTGATGAGATATCTAGAAAATCCATTTCAGTTTGGATGTATCTCTGTAGGGCCCCACGGTATTTCAGAACCAAATGTTGTTTGGAGTCTTTGATACCCAACTTGGTGTGCAAGGAATGCAAGGTATTGGTGAACTCCATAACTACTTGTCCCCTCTCTTGCCGTAGTGTGGTCCATCTCATGTATTGGTCCTCATAGTTTCCAACAGGGTAATACTTTTCCTTTACTGCATCCACAAAAAAATCCCAAGTGGGCTCAGCCCCATATATTCTAGACTCTTCTATAGAATTTTTATCCTAGTAAGTTTTCCACCAATGTTTGACATGGGGGAGATCTTTAAGGGGTGCGAAGGTGATCTTTTCCCAGTCGAAAAAATGAGGAACAGAGAAATAACCTTCTAACAAATTTAACCATTTGTGTAGGGCATGCGCATCTATCTGACCTTCAAATACGGGAATATCAAAATTGGCATGTACCTTAAAAGGTGAGGTGCCTACAAAGTGGTCACTTTATGAATATGTTCATGATGTTATCAACAGGTGTTGAAAGATGTGGGAAAAATTCTCCATCATTTCATCCCTCTGTCGCGTGAGAGCTTGCTCCAGCAACAGATTGATAGAATCGTCTGCTTTGTCGTTTTTATTTTATTTTTCAATTGAGGGTTTCTTGGGTGTGTGGGAGTGGTTTTCCTTAAGAGATATCAGCTCAAGACCCGACTTTCTATACTCGGACCTCTTCGGGGACATGCACTAAAAAACAATCAAGAGCAACCTGCTCTGATACCACTAATCCGGATTATTTTCGGTATGAAATGAGAGAGGAGATATAATAAAGAAATGGACAGAGATATAAAAAATATTGAATAATATAACAGAAATGTATCATATATTTTACCATAAACACATATATATAGTAATACATGATTTCTATTAATGAAATAAATGTATAGAGATTGTAAAAATACAAAGTGAAAGACTCGCTAGAATGGTGGCAGCTTATCTCTGAGAAGAGATGTGACGGCTACTCACATCCACAAGAAGATCATTACAATGAGGCCAATAAAAAGGAATTCCAAAAATCCTCGACATCCAAAAACATAACCCTGGTAGATGAAGCGCCAAAAATCATTTAGGCCCCGTTTGGGTAAGTTAGTATCAACTTCCCAGGGTCGTAACTTTTGCATACGATCTCCATTTTACGCGTATGATAGCCCGTTGGAAAGGTAACATCAAGGAGATTCATTTTGGGGGCTCAATCATGCCTACGATTAACATTGAGCATCTCGATGATGAAAAACCTTCATTTAGGCCCTCAAAATGGCCTCGGAAGTTAAAACTGCTAAAAATAGTAAATTGGCAAAATTGCAAGAAAATTGTTTTGAGCTAGTTGGAAAAGGTTGGTGGCCACCAATATCCACCTGAATCAATCTTCCCTCTTTATAAATCAATGGTATCCATTTCGTTGAGTTCTCGGAGGGGAGGCAAAAGCGTTTGTTGAATCTGAATCTTGGTGAGTTTCTTGCCTTGGTGGAGACATCACGTTGGTCGGTTTGTGGAAGGATATCACAAGCATGTTCTTGGAAGGGTTGGAACATTTTAACCAATCTAGATACATGAGATTATTTTGTGTAGAAGGATTATTTACACTTTTCTACAATCTTGTCGACCTGCTTCTATTAGATAGAAGGTGCTTGGGCCGTGGCTGTAGTGGTTGTAGTATCCTTTTGTTCACCTTTTGAACAGATTGTGAAGAAGTTGAATTTTGTAGTATGAGATACTACCTTGTTTTACTTTTTAGGTGTAACAGTAGTCAGAACTACCTCTGGTATTCTGTAGAGATGAACCCCCAGAGAAATAATGACACTGCAGGGTCGAGACTCATAAACAACATGGTGCTTCCACATATTCGGTTGGCCCAAGAGAAATCAAAGACATCAAGTGGGGCAACCTCACATAATACCTCATCCTTGAAGGGTTGTATGTCGTATGAAAATCGACACTACTAGCTGACATGAAGATCACATCCTTGGAGAAGGCACTTGATGTTGTATGGTTGCATGTGTGGTGTTGTTGACAATCCCAACAATTTGATGACCTCTTCTGAGAAGATTTTCTTCTGGCTTCCGATATCAACAATAAAATGCACTAGGGTCCCCTTCACCCACATTTGTGAATGAAAATGGTGCTCCCCCTCTTTAGGATCTATTGGATATTTTTTGGAGACTGCGTCAATAATCTATCCTTTATCAATATTTTCATAATCAAATTTTGATTCAGGTTTTGGCTCCTTGTATTTGATTTCGTCCACCAATGATTGTTTTGAGAGACATTCATCGTTGTTGTGCCAAAGGATTTTGTGGAAATTGCACCATTTTCTAGTGTCCTTCTTTGTCTTCCAGTGACCCTTCTTTTCCTGTGTCTTGGACTGGTTTTTGGGAGACTGTTTGTTAGGGCCATCTTTGTCATACTTTAGTTGTTGTGGATTTGCAGACCCGAACTCCCATTTCTTCTTGTGCTTAAATTTCTACTCAATTTTAACATCATATCGATAAGCAACACTGAGTGATGAGATATCAAGAAAATCCATTTCAGTTTGGATGTATCTCTGTAGGGCCCCACGGTATTTCAAAACCAAATGTCGTTCAGAGTCTTTGATACCCATCTTGGTGCACAAGGTATGGAAGGTATTGGTTAACTCCAGAACTTCTTGGCCCCTCTCTTGCCACAATGTGGTCCATCTCATGTATTGGTCCTCATAGTTGCCAATAGGGTAATACTGTTCATTTACTTCATCCAAAAAAAAATCCCAGGTGGGCTCGACCCCATATATTCCATACTCCTCTATGGATTTTTTCTCCCAGTAAGTTTTCCACCAATGTTTGACATGGGGAAGAGATTTAAGGAGTTTCACGGTGATATTTTCCCTTTCGGAAAAATTAGGAATAGAGAAATAACCTTCTAATAGATTTAACCATTTGTCTAGGGCATGCACATCTATCTAACCTTCAAATATGGGAATATCAAAATTAGCTTGTACCTTAAAATGTGAGTTGCCTCGGAAGTGGTTTCTTCATGAATATGTTCTTGATGTTATCATAAGGTTTTGAAATATGTGGAAAAATTCCTCCATCATTTCGTCCCTCTATCGCGTGAGAGCTTGCTCAAGCAGCAGATTGATAGAATCGCCTTCTCTGTCATTTTTATTTTCTTCTTCAATTGAGGGTTTCTTGAGTATGTGATAGTGTTTTTCCTCAAGAGAGATAAGATAGAGACCCAACTTTCTATACTTGGACCTCTTTTGGGACATGCACTAAAAAACGATCAAGAGCAACCTACTTTAATACCACTAATCCTGATTATTTTCGGTACAAAATGAGAGTGCAGATATAATAAAGAAATGCACAAAGCTATCACAAATATTAAATAATATAATAAAAATGTATCAGAGATGCAACCATAAACACATATATAAATTAATACATGATTTCTATTAATGAAATAAATGTACAGAGACTATAAAAATACAAAGTGAAAGACTCGCTAGAATGGTGGCAGCTTATCTCTGAGAAGAGATGTGACAGCTACTCACATCCAAAAGAAGATCATTACAATGAGGCTATGAAGTCCTTTTTACAATAAACAGGAATTACAAAAATCCTCGACATCCAAAAACCTAACCCTAGGAGATGAAGCGCCAAAGGTCATGTGGGCCATGTTTGGGTAAGTTAGTACATCAACTTCCTGAGGTCGTAACGTTTGCATACGATCTCCATTTTAGGCGTCTGATAGCCCGTTGAAAAGGTAACATCAAGGAGATTCATTTTGGGGGATTAATCATGCCTATGATTATCATTAAGAATATTTATGTTGAACAACATTCATTTAGGCCCTCAAAATGGCCCCAGAAGTTAAAACTGCGAAAAATAGTAAATTGCCAAAATTGCAAGAAAATTGTTTTGAGCCAGTTGAAAAAGGTTGGTGGCCACTAATATCCATTTGGATCGATACTTCCTGTTTATAAATAAATTATATCCATTGGATTGATTTCCCGAAGGGGAGGAAAAATTGTTTGTTGAATCTAAATCTTGGTGAGTTTTTTTCCTTGGTAGAGATGTCACGTTGCTCGGTTTGTGGAAGGCTATCACGGGCATGTGGTTGGAAGGGTTGGACCATTTTAACCAGTCTAGATACATGAGATTATTTTTTGAAAAATGATTATTTACACTTTTCTACAATCTTGTCGACCTGCTTGTGTTGGATAGAAGGTGCTTGGGCCGAGGCTCTAGTGGTTGAAGTATCCTTTTCTTCACCTTTTGAACATATTGTGAAGAAGTTGAATTTTTTAGTATGAGATACTACCTTGCATTACTCTTTAGGTGGAAGAGTAGTCAGAACTACCTCTGGTATTCTGTAGATATGACCCCCTAGAGAAACAATGACATTGCAAGGTCGAGACTCATAAACAACATGGTGCTTCCACATATATGGTTGGCCCAAGAGAACATCACAAACATCCAGTGGGGAAAAAACACATAACACCTCACCTTTGAAGGGTTGGATGTCATATGACAATCAAAACTGCTGGTTGACACGAAGATCTCATCCTTGGCAAAGCCACCTGATGTTGTATGGTTTCATGTGTGGTGTTGTCGACAATCCCAACTGTTTGACGACCTCTGCTAAGATGAGTTTCTTCTGGATTCCGCTATCAACAATAAAATGAATTGGGGTCCCCTTCACCCACATTTGTGAATGAAAAAGGTGCTCCCCCTATTTAGGATCTATTGGATATTCTGGTTGAATTTTTGTGGTCCCGACAATAGAAGTGGGGTTTGCATCAATGATCTGTCCTTTACCAATATTTTCAGAATGAGATTTTGAATGAGGGTTCGACTCCTTGTCTTTGATTTCGGCCACCAATGAATTTTTTGAACGACATCCATTGGTGTTGAGCCAGGGACTTTTGTGGAAATCACACCATTTTTCGGTGTCCTTCTTTGTCTTTCTGTGACCCTTCTTTTCCTGTGGCTTAGACTGGTTTTCGGGAGACTATTTGTTAGGCCTGTCTTTTTCATACTTTGGTTGTTGTGAATTTGCAGACCCGAACTGGCATTTGTTCTGGTGCTTAAATTTCTGCTTGATTTTAACAACATATCGATAAGCATCATCGAGTGATGAGACATCTAGAAAATCCATTTCAGTTTGGATGTATCTGTGTAGGGCCCCACGGTATTTCACAACCAAATGTTATTCGAAGTCTTTGATACCCAGCTGGGTGCATAAGGTATGAAATGTATTGGTGAAATTTAGAACTGCTTGGCCCCTCTCTTGCTGCAATGTGGTCCATCTCAGGTATTCATCCTCATAGTTGCTAATAGGGTAATACTATTCCTTTACCGCATCCAAAAAAAAATCCCAAGTGGGCTCAACCTCATATATTCCAGACTCCTCTATGGATTTTTTCTCCCAGTAAGTTTCCCACCAATGTTTGACATAGGGGAGAGATTTAAGGGGTGCGAAGGTGATATTTTCCCTATCGTAAAAATTATGAACAGAGAATTAACCTTCTAACAGATTTAACCATTTTTCTAGGGCATCTGCATGTATTTGACCTTCAAATACGGGAATATCAAAATTGACTTGTACCTTAAAAGGCGATGTGCCTCCAAAGTGGTCTCTTGATCGAAAATTCTCCATCATCTTATCCTTCTGTCGCGTGAGATATTTCTCAAGCAACAGATTGATAGAATCGTTTGCTCTATCCTTTTTATTTTCTTCCGCCATTGAGGGCTTATTGGGTTTGCGAGAGTGGTTTTCCTAAAGAGAGAAAATACTGGGTCCCAACTTTATATACTCAAACATCGTTAAGGACATGCACTAAAAAATGGTCAAGAGCATCATGCTCTGATACCACTGATCTGGATTATTTTCGGCACAAAATGAGAGCACAGATATAATAAAGAAATTCACAAATATATCTCATGTATTCAGTAATATAACAAAAATCTATCATAGATGCAACCATAAAATCATATATACTATAATACATGATTTCTATTAATGAAATACATGTACAGAGACTGTAAAAATACAGAGTGAAAGACTCGCTAAAATGGCGATTGCTTATCTCTGAGAAGAGATGTGACGGCTACTCGCATTCGCAAGAAGATCATTAAAATGAGGATCTGAAATCATTTTTAAAATAAGCATGAATGCCAAAAACCCTTTAAATCCAAAAGCCTAACCCTAGGAGATGAAGCGCCAAAAGTTATGTGGGCCCTGTTTAGGTAAGTTAGTACATCAACTTCTCAGGATCGTAACTTTTGCATACGATCATCGGTTTAGGTGTATGATAACCTGTTAGAAAGGTATCATAGAGGAGATTCATTTTTGGGGCTTAATCCTGCCTTCAACTATCACTAAAAATATTGATCCCGAAAAACCTTCATTTAGGCCTTCAAAATGGGCCCAAAAGTTAAAACTGCTAAAAATAGTGAATTTCCAAAATTGTCAGAAAACTGTTTTGAGCTAGTTGGAAAAGGTGGGTGGCCACTGATATCCACCTAGATCAACCCTACCTCCTTAGGAAGAAATGGTGTCCATTGCGTTGAGTGCCCAAGGGAGAGTAAAAAAGCGTTTGCTAAATCTTAATCTTGGTGAGTTGCTTGCCTTACTAGAGACGTCGCACTACTCGGTTTGTGGAAGGCTATCACAAGCATGTGGATGGAAGGGTTGGACCTTTTTATCCAATCTGGATACCTGATATTCTTTTGTTTAGAAGGAATCTTTACACTTTTCTACAATCTTGTCGACATGCTTCTGTTTGATAGAAGGTGCTTGGGTTTAGGTTGTAGTGGTTGCAATATCCTTTTGTTCAACTTTTGAACAGATTGTGAAGAAGATGAATTTTGTAGTATGAGATACTACCTTGCGACATTTTTTAGGTGGAGCAGTAGTCAAAACTACCTCTGGTATTCTATAGAGATGACCCCCTAGAGAAACAATGACACTGTGAGGTCGAGACTCATAAACAACATGGCACTTCCACATATATGGTTGGCCCAAGACAAAATCACAGACATCCAGTGGGGAAACATCACATAATACCTCATCCTTAAAGGGTTGGATGTCGTATGCCAATTGACACTATTGGCTGACAAGAATATCTCGTCCTTGGCGAATCCACCTGATGTTGTATGGCTGTGGATGTGGTGTTGTTGACAATCCCAACTGTTTGCAACCTCTAGTGAGATGAGGTTCTTCTAGATTTTTCTATCAACAACAAAATGCAGTGGGGTCCCCTTCACCCACATCTGTGAATGAAAAAGTCACCCCCCCCCTCTTCAGGATATGTTGGTTCTTCTTGTTGAATTACTACGGTCGTGACAATAGCAGTGGAGACTGCGTCAATGATCTGTCCTTTACCAATATTTTCAGAATCAGATTCTAAATCAGGGTTCAGCTCCTTGTCTTTTATTTCGGCCACCAATGACTGTTTTGAGTGACATTCATCGGTGTTGTTCCAGGGGATTTTTTGGAAATCACACCATTTTCCGGTGTCCTTCTTTGTTTTCCACTGACCCTTCTTTTCCTGTGGCTTGGACTAGTTTTCAGGAGACTTTTTGTTAGGGTCGTCTTTATCATACTTTAGTTCTTGCAAACTTGCAAGCCCGAACTCCTGTTTGTTCCGGTGCTTAAATTTATGCTTGATTTTATTATCATATATATAAACAACACAAAGTGATAAGATATCCAAAAAATCCATTTCAGTTTGGATGTATCTATGTAGGGCCCCATGGTATGTCATACCTAAATGTCATTCATAGTATTTGATACCCATCTTGGTGCACAAGGTATGGAAGGTATTGATGAAATCTGAAACTGCTTGGCCCCTCTCTTTCCACAGTGTGGTCCATCTCATGTACTGGTCCTCATAGTTGCCAACAAGGTAATATTGTTCCTTTACCACATCCACAAAAAACTACCAAGTGGGATCGGCCCCATATATTCCAAACTCCTCTGTGAAATTTTTCTCCCAGTAAGTTTTCCACCAATGTTTAACATGGGGGTGAGCTTTAAGGAGTGTGAAGGTGATCTTTTCCCTGTTAGAAAAATTAGGAAGAAAGAAATAACCTTCTAACAGATTTAACCATTTGTGTAGGGCATGCACATCTATCTAACCTTCAAATATGAGAATATCAAAATTGGCATGTACCTTAAGAGGAGATGTGCCTCCAATGTGGTCTCTTGATGAATATTTTCTTGATGTTATCAGCAAGTGTTGAAATATTTGGGAAAAATTATCCATCATTGCATCCCTCTATCGTGTGAGAGCTTGCTCAAGCAATAGATTGATAGAATCGCCTGCTCTGTCATTTTTATTTTCTTTTGCAATTGAGATTTTCTTGGGTGTGAGAGAGTGGTTTTCCTCAAGAGAGATAATTTCGAGACCCAAATTGATATACTCAAGCCACGTCAGGGAAATGCACTAAAAAATGATCAAGAACAGCCTTCTCTGATGCCACTAATCTGGATTATTTTCGGTACGAAATGAGAGAGGACATATAATAAAGAAATGCACAGAGATATTGTAGATATTCAATAATATAATACAAATGTATCATATATGCAACCATAAACACAAATATAAAGTAATACATGATTTCTATTAATGAAATAAATGTATAGAGACTATAAAAATACAGAGTGAAAGACTCACTAGAATGGTGGCAGCTTATCTTTGAGAAGAGATGTGACAGCTACTCACATCCACAAAAAGATCATTACAATGAGGAGTTGAAGGCCTTTTCACAATAAACATGAATTCCAAAAATCCTTGACATCCAAAAACCTAACCCTAGGAGATGAAGCGCCAAAAGTCATGTGGGCCCCGTTTGGGTAAGTTAGTACATCAACTTCCTGGGGTCGTAACTTTTGCATACAATCTCTGTTTTAAGTGTATGATATCCTATTGGAAAGGTACCATCAAGGAGATTCATTTTAGGGTATCAATCATTCCTGTGTCTATCATCGAGAAACTTGATGATGAAAAACCTTCATTTAGGCCCTCAAAATGGCCCTAGAAGTTAAAACTGCTAAAAATAGTAAATTGCCAAAATTGCAAGAAAATTGTTTTGAGCCTGCTGGAAAAGGTTGGTGGACACCGATATCCACTTGGATAAATCCTCTCTCTTTATAAATAAATGGTATCCATTGCGTTAATTTCCTGGAGGGGAGGAAAAATCATTTGTTGAATCTAAAGCTTGGTGAGTTTCTTGCCTTGGTGGAGACGTCACGTTGCTCGGTTTGTGGAAGGGTTGGAAAATTTTAGCTAGTATGGATACATGAGATTATTTTGTGCAGAAGGATTATTTACACTTTCCTACAATCTTGTCGACCTGCTTTTGTTGGATAGAAGGTGCTTGGGGCGAGGCTGTAGTGGTTGCAATATCCTTTTGTTCACCTTTTGAACAGATTGTGAAGAAGTTGAATTTTGTAGTATGGGATACTACCTTGCACTACTTTTTATGTGGAACAGTAGTCGAAACTAGCTCTGGTATTTTGTAGAGATGAACTGCCAGAGAAACAATGACACTACAGGGTCGAGACTCATAAACAGTATGGTGCTTCCACATGTATGGTGGACCCAAGAGAACATCACAGACATCTAGTGGGGAAACATCACATAATACCTCCTCCTTGAAGTATTGGATGTCATATGACAATCGACACTACTGGTGGACATGAAGATCGCATCCTTGGTGAAGCCACTCGATGTTGTTGCGTGTGTGGTGTTGTCAACAATCCCAACCATTTGATGACCTCTGCTGAAATGAGTTTCTTCTGGCTTCTGCTATCACCAATAAAATGCACTAGGGTCCCCTTCACCCACATTTTTGAATGAAAAAGGTTCTCCCCCTCTTTAGGATCTATTGGATCTTCTGGTTGAATCGTTGTGATCGAGACAATAAAAGTGGGGTCTACGTTAATGATCTATCCTTTACCAATATTTTCAGAATCAGATTTTGAATCAGGGTTCATCTCGTTGTCTTTGATTTCAGCCACCAATGAATTTTTTGAGCTACATTCATTGGTGTTGTGCTAGGGCCTTTTGTGGAAATCGCACCATTTTTTGGTGTCCTTCTTTGTCTTCCTGTGACCCTTCTTTTCCTGTGGTTTGGACTGTTTTTCGGGAGACTATTTGTTAGGGACATATTTGTCATACTTTGGTTGTTGCGGATTTTCAGACCCGAACTGTCGTTTGTTATGGTGCTTAAATTTCTTCTTGATTTTAACCAAATGTGATGAGATATCCAGAAAATATAGAAAAATCCATTTCAGTTTGGATGTATCTGTGTAGGGAACCACGGTATTTCATAACCAAATGTCGTTCAGAGTCTTTGATACCCATCTTGGTGCATTAGGTATGCAAGGTATTGGTGAACTTAGGAACTTCTTGGCCCCTCTCTTGCCGTAATGTGGTCCATCTCATGTACTCATCCTCATAGTTTCCAACAGGGTAATATTGTTCCTTTACCGCATCCAGAAAAAAATCCCAAGTGGGCTCGACCCCATATATTCCAGACTCCTCTATGGAATTTTTCTACCAGTAAGTTTCCCACCAATGTTTGACATAGGGGAGATATGTAACGGGTGCGAAGGTGATATTTTCCCTGTCAAAAAAATTATGAACAGAGAAATAACCTTATAACAGATTTAATCATTTGTCTAGGGCATCCGCATCTATCTGACCTTCAAATACGGGAATACCAATATTGACCTGTACCTTAAAAGGCAAGGTACCTCCAAAGTGGTCACATGATGAATATGGTCCTGGTGGTATCGACAGGCATTGAAGGATGTGGAAAAAATTCTCCATCATCGCATCCCTCTGTCACGTGAGAGCTTGCTCAAGCAATAGATTGATAGAATCGTCTGCTCGGTCCTTTTTATTTTATTTCTCCATTGACGGTTTCTTAGGTGTGCGAGAGAAGTTTCACTCAAGAGATACAAGATTGAGACCCAACTTTCTATACTCAAACCTCTTCAAGGACATGCACTAAAAAATGATCAAGAGCAGCCTGCTCTAATACCATTGATCCAGATTATTTTCGGCACGAAATGAGAGCGCAAATATAATAAAGAATTTCACAAAGATATCACATATATTCAATAATATAATAGAAATTTATCAGATATTCAACCATAAACACAGATATACTGTAATACACGATTTCTATTAATGAAATAAATGTACAGAGACTGTAAAAATACAGATTGAAAGACTCGCTAGAATGGCGGTAGCTTATCTCTGAGAAGAGATGTGAAAGCTACTCGCATTCGCAAGAATATCATTAAAATGAGGCTCTGAAATACTTTTTACAATAAACATGAATTAAGAAAACCCTTGACATCCAAAAACCTAACCCTAGGAGATGAAGCGCCAAAATTCATGTGGGCCCCGTTTGGGTAAATTAGTACATCAACTTCCCGGGGTTGTAACTTTTGCATACGATATCTAGTTTAGGCGTATGATATCATGTTGGAAAGGTATCATAGAGGAGATTCATTTTGGGGGATTAATCATGCCTTCATCTATCACTGAGAATCTTGATACCAAAAAAAATTCATTTAGGCCCTCAAAATGGCCCTGAAAGTTAAAACTGCTAAAAATAGTAAATTGCCAAAATTGCCAGAAAACTGTTTTGAGCCAGTTGGAAAAGGTTGGTGGCCACTGATATCCACCTTGATAAATCCTACCTCCTTAGGAATCAATGGATTCCATTGCATTGAGTTTCTAGAGAAGAGGAAAAAGCGTTTGCTGAATCTAAATCTTGGTGAGATGCTTGCCCTACTGGAGATGTTGCACTACTCAATTTGTGGAAGGCTATCATGAGTATGTGGATGGAAGGGTTGTAAATTTCTATCCAATCTGGATACATGATATTACTTTGTGCAGAAGGAATCTTTACACTTTGCTACAATCTTGTCGACCTGCTTCTGCTGGATAGAAGGTGCTTGGGCCGCGACTGTAGTGGTTGCAGCATCCTTTTGCTGACCTTTTGAACAGATTGTGAAGAAGATGAATTTTGTAGTATGAGATACTACCTTGTGACATTTTTTAGGTGGAATAGTAGTTGGAACTACCTCTAGTATTTTGTAGAGATGACTCCCCAGAGAAACAATGACACTGCAGGGTCGAGATTCATAAATAACATGGCACTTCCACATATATGGTTGACCTAAGAAAACATCATAGACATCTAGTGGGGAAAAATCACATAATACCTCATCCTTGAAGGGATGGATGTTGTCTGACAATCTACACTGTTGGATGACACGAAGATCTCATCCTTAGCGAATCCAATCGATGTTGTATGATTGCGGGTGTGGTGTTGTCGACAATTCCAACTGTTTGATGACCTCTACTGAGATGAGGTTCTTTTGGCTTCCGCTATCAATAATAAAATGCAGCAGGGTCCCCTTCACCCACATCTATGAATGAAAAAGGAACTCCCCATCTTCAATATCTATTGGTTCTTCTGGTTGAATTGTTGTGGTCACGACAATAGTAGTGGAGACTGCGTCAATGATTTGTCCTTTACCAATATTTTTAGAATCAGATTCGGAATCAGGGTTCGGCTCCTTGTCTTTGATTTCAGACACTAATGACTATTTTGAGTGACATTCACCGTTGTTGTGCCAGGGGATTTTGTGGAAATCGCACTATTTTCCAGTGTCCTTCTTTGTCTTCCCATGACCCTTCTTTTCCTGTGGCTTGGACTAGTTTTCGAGAGACTGTTTGTTAGGCCCATCTTTTTCATACTTCGGTTGTTGCGGATTTGCAGACCCGAACTCCCATTTGCTCTGGTGCTTAAATTTTTTCTCAATTTTAATAACATATCGATAAGGAACACTGAGTGATGAGATATCTAGAAAATCCATTTCAGTTTGGATGTATCTATGTAGGGCCCCACGGTATTTCAGAACCAAATGTCATTCAAAGTCTTTGATACCCAACTTGGTGCACAAGGTATGGAAGGTATTAGTGAACTCCAAAACTGCTTGGCCCCTCTCTTGTTTCATTGTGGACAATCTCATGTATTGGTCCTCATAGTTGCCAATAGGGTAACACTTTTCCTTTACTGCATCCACAAAAAAATCCCAAGTGGGCTCGACCCCATATATTCGAGACTCCTCCATGGAATTTTTCTCCGAGTAAGTTTTCCACCAATGTTTGACATTGGGGATATATTTAAGGAGTGCGAAGGTGATCTTTTCCCTGTCGGAGAAATTAGGAACAGAGAAATAACCTTCTAACATATTTAACCATTTGTCTAGGGCATGCACATCTATCTGACCTTCAAATATAGTAATATCAAAATTAGCATGTACCTTAAAAGGTGAGGTCCCTCAAAAGTGTTCGCTTGATGAATATGTTCCTAATGTTATCATCGGGTGTTGAAATATGTGGGAAAAATTCTCCTTCATTTCGTCCCTCTATCGCGTGAGAGCTTGCTCAAGCAACAGATTGATAGAATTGCATGCTATATCATTTTTTTTTTCATCTACAATTGACAGTTTATTGGGTGTGCGAGAGTGGTTTTCCTCAAGAGAGATAATATCGAGACCCAAGTTTTTATCCTCGAACCTCGTCGGGGACATGCACTAAAAAACAATCAAGAGAATCCTACTCTGATACCACTAATCCAAATTATTTTCAGTAGGAAATGAAAGCGAAGATATAATAAAAAAAATGCATAGAGATATCACAGATATTCAATAATATTACAGAAATGTATCAGAGATGAAACCATAAACACATATATAAAGTAATACACAATTTCTATTAATGAAATAAATGTATCGAGACTGTAAAAATACAAAGTGAAAGATTCACTAGAATGGTGGCAACTTATCTCTGAGAAGAGATGTGACGGCTAATCACATCCACAAGAAGATCATTACAATGAGGCTCTGAAGGCATTTTTACAATAAATAGGAATTCCAAAAATCCTCGACTTCCAAAAACCTAACCCTAGGAGATGAAGCACCAAAAGTCATGTGAGCCCCATTTGGATAAGTTAGTACATCAACTTCCCGAGGTCGTAACTTTTGCATATGATCTCTGTTTTAGGCGTATGATAGCCCATTGGAAAGGTAAAGTCAAGGAGATTCATTTTGGGGGATCAAACATGCCTAAGGTTAAAATTAATAATATATGCTGAAAAACCTTTATTTAGGCCCTCAAAATGGCCTCAAAAGTTAAAACTGCTAAAAATAGTAAATTGCCAAAATTGCAAGAAAATTGTTTTGAGCCAGTTGGAAAAGGTTGGTGGCCAACGATATAAACCTACATAATTCCTCCCTCTTTATAAAGCAATGGTATCCATTGTGTTGAGTTCCAGGAGGGGAGGAAAAAGCATTTGTTGAATCTGAATCTTGGTGAGGTTCTTGCCTTGGTGGAGACGTCGCGTTGCTTGGTTTGTGGAAGGCTATCATGGACATGTGGTTGGAAGGGTTGGACCATTTTAACCAGTCTAGATACATGAGATTATATTGTGCAGAAGGATTATTTACACTTTGCTACAATAGTGTCGACCTAGTTCTGTTGGATCGAAGGTTCTTAGGCCGAGGCTGTAGTGGTTGCAGTATCCTTTTGTTAACCTTTTGAACAGATTGTAAAGAATTTAAATTTTGTAGTATGATATACTATCTTGCATTTATTTTTAGGTGGAACAATAGTTAGAACTACCTCTGGTATTCTATATATATGACCCCCCAGAGAAACAATGAAACTGTAGGGTTGAGACTCATAAACAACATGGCGCTTCCACATATATGGTTGGCCAAAGAGAACATCAGAAACATCCAGTGGGGCAACATCACATAATACCTCATCCTTGAAGGTTTGGATGTCGTATGAAAATTGACACAGCTGGCTGACACGAAGATCTCATCCTTGGCAAAGTCACCCGATGTTCTATGGTTGCGCGTGTGGTGTTGTTGACAATCGCAACTGTTTGACAACCAAGGGTCGCGTGAGAGCTTGCTCAAGAAACCGATTGATAGAATTGTTTTCTCTGACCTTTTTATTTTCTTCCACCATTGAGGGTTTCTTGGGTGTGTGAGAGAGGTTTCCCTCAAGAGAGACAAGCTCGAGACCCAAATTTTTATACTCGAAACTCATCAATGACATGCACTAAAAAATGATCAAGAGAAGCTTGCTCTGATACCAGTGATTCGGATTATTTTCGGCATGAAATGAGAGCGTGGATATAATAAATAAATTCACAAAGATATCAAAGATATTCAATAATATAAAAGAAATGTATCAAATATGAAACCATAAACATAGATATACTGTCATACATGATTTCTATTAATGAAATAAATGTACCGAGACTGTAAAAATACAGAGTGAAAGACTTGCTAGAATGGCGGTAGGTTATTTCTAAGAAGAGATGTTATGGCTACTCGCATTCACAATAAGATCATTAAAACGAGGCTCTGAAATACTTTTTACAATAAACATGAATTAAGAAAACCCTTGACATCCAAAAACCTAACCCTACGAGATGAAGCGCCAAAATTCATGTGGGCCCCCTTTGGGTAAATTAGTACATCAACTTCTCGGGGTCGTAACTTTTGCATATGATCTTTGGTTTAGGTGTATGATATCCTGTTGGAAAGGTATCATTGAGGATATTCATTTTTTGGGCTTAATAATTCCTTCAAATATCACTGGGAATATCTATCTCGAAAAACCTTCATTTAGGCCTTAAAAATGGTCCCGGAAGTTAAAACTAATAAAAATAGTAAATTGCAAAAATTGCTAGAAAACTGTTTTGAGCCAGTTGGAAAAGGTGGGTGGCCACTAATATCCACCTGGATCAATCCTGCCTCCTTAGGAATCAATGGTTTCCATTGCGTTGAGTGCCCAAGCGAGAGGAAAAAGCATTTGTTGAATCTAAATCTTGGTGAGTTGCTTGCCTTATTGGAGACGTCGCGCTGCTCATTTTGTGGAAGGCTTTCACGAGCATGTAGATGGAAGGGTTGGACCATTTTATCCAATCTAGATACATGATATTATTTTGTGCAGAAGGAATCTTTACACTTTGCTACATTCTTTTCGACCTTCTTCTATTCGATAGAAGGTGCTTGGGCCGCAGCTGTAGTGGTTACAGTATCCTTTTGTTCACCTTTTGAACAAATTGTGAAGAAGCTGAATTTTGTAGTATGAGATACTACCTTGTGACATTCTTTAGGTGGAACAGTAGTCAGAACTACCTATAGTATTCTGTAGAGATGACCCCCCAGAGAAACAATGACACTACGGGGTTGAGACTCATAAACAACATGGCGCTTCTACATATATGGTTGGCCCAAGAGAACATCACAAGAATACAGTGGGGAAAAATCACATAATAACTCATCCTTGAAGGGATGGATGTCGTATGACAATCAAAACTACTGGCTGACACAAATATCTCATCCTTGGCGAATCCACCAAAATGTTGTATGGCTACAGGTGTGGTGTTGTCGACAATCCCAATTGTTTGACGACCTCTGCTGAGATGAGGTTCTTCTATCTTCCGGTATCAACAATAAAATGAACCAGGGTCCCCCTCACCCACATCCGTGAATGAAAAAGGCACTCCCCCTCTTCAGGATCTGTTGGTTCTTCTGGTTGAATTGTTACGGTCATGACAATAGTAGTGGAGACTACGTCAATGATATGTCCTTTACCAATATTTTCATAATCAGATTCTGAATCAGGGTTCGGCTCCTTGTCTTTGATTGTGGCCACCAATGACTATTTTGAGTGACATTCATCGTTGTTGTGCCAGGGGATTTTGTGGAAATCACACCATTTTCCAGTGTCTTTCTTTGTCTTCTTGTGACCCTCCTTTTCCTGTGGCTTGGACCGATTTTCGGGAGACTATTTTTTAGGCCCATCTTTGTCATACTTCAATTTTTGTGGATTTGCAGACCCGAACTCTCATTTGTTTTGGTACTTAAATTTCTGCTCAATTTTAACAACATATCGATAAGCAACACCGAGTGATGAGATATCCAAAAAATCCATTTCAGTTTGGATGTATCTAAGTAGGGCCCCATGGTATTTTAAAACCAAATGTTGTTCAAAATATTTGATACCCAGTTTGGTGCACAAGGTATGGAAGGTATTGGTGAAATCCAGAACTGCTTGGCCCCTCTCTTGCCGCATTGTGGTCCATATCATTTATTGGTCCTCATATTTTCCAACGGGGTAATACTGTTCCTTTACTGCATCCACAAAAAAATCCCAAGTGGGCTTGACCCTATATATTCTAGACTCCTCTGTGTAATTTTTCTCCCAGTAAGTTTGCCACCAATGTTTGACATGGGGGAGAGATTTAAGGAGTGTGAAGGTGATATTTTCCCTATTGGAAAAATTAGGAACATAGAAATAACCTTCTAACAGATTTAACCATTTGTCTAGGGCATGCACATCTATCTGACCTGCAAATATGGAAATATCAAAATTGGCATGTACCTTAGAAGGAGAGGTGCCTCCAAAGTGGTAGCTTCATGAATATGTTCTTGATGTTATCAGCAGGTGTTGAAAGATGTGGGAAAAATTCTCCATCATTTCTTCCCTCTGTCGCGTGAGAGCTTGCTCAAGCAACAGATTGATAGAATCGCCTGCTCTGCCATTTTTATTTTCTTCTCCAATTGAGGGTTTCTTGGGTGTGAGAGAGTGTTTGTCATAAAGAGAGATAAGATCTAGACCCAACTTTCTATACTTAGACCTCGTCAGGGATATGCACTAAATAACGATAAAGAGCAACTTTCTCTAATACCACTAATCCGAATTATTTTCGGTACGAAATGAGAGTGGAGATAAATAAAGAAATGCACAGAGATATCACAGATATTCAATAATATAACAGAAATGTATCAGAGATGAAACCATAAACACATATATAAACTAATACATGATTTCTATTAATGAAATAAATGTACAGAGACTGTAAAAATATAGAATGAAAGACTCGCTAGAATGGTGGCATCTTATCTCTGAGAAGAGATGTGACGACTACTCACATCCACAAGAAGATCATTACAATGAGGCTCTGAAGGCCTTTTTACAATAAAAAGGAATTCCAAAAATGCTCGACATCAAAAAAATTAACCCTAGGAGATGAAGCGCCAAAAGTCATGTGGGCCCCATTTGGGTAAGTTAGTAAATCAACTTCCCGGGGTCGTAACTTTTGCATATGATATCCATTTTAGGCGTATGATAGCCTGTTGGAAAGGTAAAATAAGGGAGATTCATTTTGGGGGATCATACATGCCTATGGTTATCATTAAGAAGCTCAATGCTGAAAATCCTTGATTTAGGCCCTCAAAATGGCCCTGGAAGTTAAAACTACTAAAAATAGTAAATTTCCAAAATTGCAAGAAACTTGTTTTGAGCCAATTGGAAGAGGTTGGTGGCCACCAATATCCACCTGGATGAATCCCCCCTCTTTATAAAGAAATGGTATCCATTACATTGAGTTCCCGGAGGGGAGTAAAAAGTGTTTGTTGAATCTAAATCTTGGTGAGTTTTTTGCCTTGTTGGAGGCGTCGCATTGCTCATATTGTGGAAGGCTATCACGGGCATGTGGTTGGAAGGGTTGGACCATTTTAACCAGTCTGGATGCATGAGATTATTTTGTGTAGAAGGATTATTTACACGTTGTTACAATATTGTCGACCTACTTCTATTGGATAGAAGGTGCTTGGGCCGAGGCTATAGTGGTTGCAGTATCCTTTTGTTCACCTTTTGAACAGATTGTGAAGAAGTTGAATTTTGTAGTATGAGATACTACCTTGTGTTTCTTTTTAGGTGGAACAGTAGTCGGAACTACCTCTGGTATTCTGTAGAGATGACCTCCTAGAGAAACAATGAAACTATTGGGTTGAGACTCATAAAGAACATGGCACTTCCACATATATGGTTGGCCCAAGAAAACATCACAGACATCTAGTGGGGAAACATCACATAATACCTCAACCTTGAAGTGTTGGATGTCGTATGAAAATAAACACTGCTGGCTGACACAAATATCTCATCCTTGGCGAAGCCACCTGAAATTGTATGGTTTCACGTGTGGTGTTGTTGACAACCCCAACTGTTTGACGACCTCTGCTGAGATGAGTTTCTTCTGGCTTCTACTATGAACAATAAAATGCACCAGGGTCCCCTTCACCCACATTTGTGAATGAAAAAGTTGTCCCCCCTCTTCAGGATCTATTGGATCTTCTGGTTGAATTGTTGTGATCGTGACAATAGTAGTGGGGTCTGCGTCAATGATCTGTCCTTTACCAATATTTTCAAAATTAGATTTTGAATCAAGGTTTGATTGACTCCTTATCTTTTATTTCGGACACCAATAATTTTTTTGACCAACATTCATTGGTGTTTTGCCAGGGACTTTTCTGGAAATCGCACCATTTTCCAATGTCCTTCTTTGTCTTCATGTGACCCTTCTTTTCCTGTGGCTTGGACTAGTTTTCAGGAGACTGTTTGTTAGGGCCATCTTTGTCATACTTTGGTTGTTGCAGATTTGCAGACCCGAACTACTGTTTATTCTGGTGCTTAAATTTCTTCTTGATTTTAACAACATATCGATAAGCATCATCGAGTGATGAGATATCCAGAAAATCCATTTAAGTTTGGATTTATTTGTGTAGGGCCCCATGGTATTTCATAACCAAATTTCATTCAGAGTCTTTGATACCCAGCTTGGTGCATAAGGTATGGAAGGTATTGGTGAAATACAGAACTTCTTGGCCCCTCTCTTCCTGTAATGTGGTCCATCTCATGTACTCATCCTCATAGTTGCCAATAGGGTATAACTATTCCTTTAACGCATCCAGAAAAAAGTCCCAAGTGGGCTCCACCCCATATATTCCAAACTCCTCTATGGAATTTTTATCCCAGTAAGTTTCCCACGAATGTTTGAAATAGGGGAGAGATTTAAGGGGTGCAAAGGTGATAATTTCCCTGTCAAAAAAATTATAAACAAAGAAATAACCTTCAAACAGATTTAACCATTTGTCTAGGGCATCCACATCTATTTGACCTTCAAATACGGGAATATCAAAATTGACCTGTACCTTAAAATGTGAGTTTCCTCCAAATTGGTTGCTTGATGAATATGTTCCTGATGTTATCAGTAGGCATTGAAGGATGTGGGAAAAATTCTCCATCATCGCGTCCCTCTGTCGCATGAGAGCTTTCTCAAGAAACAGATTGATAGAATCGTCTGCTCTGTTATTTTTATTCTCTTCCACCAATGAGGGTTTCTTGGGTGTGAGAGAGTGGTTTTCCTCAAGAGAGACAAGCTCGAGACCCAAATTTCTATACTCAGACCTCGTCAAGGACCTGCACTAAAAAATGATCAAGAGCAGTCTGCTCTGATACCACTGATCCAGATTATTTTCGGCACGAAATGAGAGTGTAGATATAATAAATAAATTCACAAATATATCGCAAATATTCAATAATATAACAAAAACGTATTAGAGATGCAAGCATAAATAGATATATACTATAATACATGATTTCTATTAATGAAATAAATGTAAAGAGACTGTAAAAATACAGAGTGAAAGACTCGCTAGAATGACGATAGCTTATCTCTGAGAAGAGATGTGACGGCTACTTGCATTCACAACAAGATCATTACAATGAGTCTATGAAATCCTTTTTACAATAAACATGAATTCCAAAAACCATTGACATCCAAAATCCTAACCCTAGGAGATGAAGCGCCAAAAGTCATGTGGGCCCCATTTGGGTAAGTTAGTACATCAACTTGCTAGGGTCATAACTTTTGCATACAATATCTCATTTAGGTTTATGATATCCCATTGGAAATGTATCATCGAGGAGATTCATTTTTGGGGCTTAATCATGCCTTCGACTATCACTGAGAATCGTGATCCTGAAAAACCTTCATTTCGACCCTCAAAATGGCCCCGAAAGTTAAAACTGCTAAAAAGAGTAAATTGCCAAAATTGCCAGAAAACTGTTTTGAGATAGTTGGAGAAGGTGGGTGGCCACTGATATCCACTTGGATCAATATTTCCTCCTTAGGAGTAAATGGTGTCCATTTTGTTGAGTGCCCAAGGGAGAGGAAAAAGCGTTTGTTGAATCTGAATCTTGGTGAGTTGCTTGCCTTACTAGAGATGTCGCGCTGCTCGGTTTGTGGAAGGCTATCACAACCATGTTGACGGAAGGGTTGGACCTTTCTATCCAATCTGGATACATGATATTATTTTGTGCAGAAGGAATATTTACACTTTGCTACAATCTTGTTGACCTGCTTCTGTTCGATAGAAAGTTCTTAGGTCGAGGCTGTAGTGGTTGCAGTATCCTTTTGTTCACCTTTTGAATAGATTATGAAGAAGATGAATTTTGTAGTATGGTATACTAACTTGCAACATTTTTTATGAGGAACAATAGTTAGAACTACCTTTGGTATTCTGTAGAGATGACCCCTCAAAGAAAACATGACACTGCAGGGTCGAGACTCATAAACAACATGGCGCTTCCACATATATGGTTGGCCCAAGAGAACATCATAGACATCCAGTGGAGAAAAATCACATAATACCCCATCCTTGAAGGGATGGATGATGTATGACAATCGACACTGTTGTCTGACATGAAGATCACGTCCTTGGCAAATCCACCCGATGTTGTATGGCTGCGGGTGTGGTGTTGTCGACAATCCCAACTGTTTCACGACCTCTATTGAGATGAGGTTATTATGGATTTTTCTATAAACAATAAATGAAACGGGGTCCCCTTGACCCACATCTATGAATGAAAAAATCACTCCCCCTCTTCAGGAACGGTTGGTTCTCCTGGTTGAATTGATGCGATCGTGACAATAGTAGTGGACACTGCGGCAATGATCTAACCTTTACCAATATTTTCACAATCAGATTCTGAATCAGGATTCATCTCCTTGTCTTTGATTTCGGCCACCAATGACTATTTTGAGTGACATTCATCATTGTTTTTCTAGGGGACTTTGTGGAAATCGCACCATTTTCCAGAGTCCTTCTTTGTCTTCCCGTGACCTTTCTTTTCCTATGGCTTGGACCGATTTTCGAGAGACTATTTGTTAGGCCCATCTTTTTCATACTTCGGTTGTTGCGGATTTATAGACCTGAACTCCCATTTGTTATGGTGCTTAAATTTCTACTCGATTTTAACAGCATATCATTAAGCAACACCGAGTGATGAGATATCCAGGAAATCCATTTCAGTTTGGATGTGTCTCTGTAGGACCCTACAGTATTTTAGAACCAAATGTCGTTCGGAGTCTTTGATACCCATCTTGGTCTGTAAGGTATGGAAGGTATTGGTGAACTCCAAATATATTCAATAATATAACAGATATCACAGATATTCAATAATATAACATAAATGTATCAGAGATGCAACCATAAACACAGATATAAAGTAATACACGATTTCTATTAATGAAATAAATGTACACAGACTATAAAAATACAGAGTGAAAGACTCTCTAGAATGGTGGTAGCTTATCTCTGAGAAGAGATGTGACGGCTACTCACATCCACAAGAATAACATTACAATGAGACTATGAAGGAATTTTTACAATAAAATTGAATTCTAAAAACCCTCGACATCCAAAAACCTAACCCTAGGAGATGAAGTGCCAAAAGTCATGTGGGTCTCGTTTGGGTAAGTTAGTGTGATCTCCATTTTAGGTGTATGATATCCATTTGGAAAGGTATCATTGAGGATATTCTTTTTGGGTGGTCAATCATTCCTACATATATCATTGAGAAGCTCGGTCCCTAAAAAACATCATTTAGGCCCTCAAAATGTCCCCAAAAGTTAAAATTTAAATAGTAAATTGCCAAAATTGCCAGAAAATTGTTTTGATCTAGTTGGAAAAGGTGGGTGGCCACCGATATTCACATGGATCAATCGTACCTCCTTAGGAATAAATTGTCTCCATTACGTTGAGTACCCGAGGGACAGGAAAAAGCATTTGCTGAATCTGAATCTTGGTAAGTTGACTGCCCGGGGGATAGGAAAAAGCATTTGCTGAATTTGAATATTGGTGAGTTGCTTGCCTTGTTGGAGTCATCGCATTGCTCAGTTTTTGGAAGGCTATCACAAACATGTGGTTGGAAGGTTTGTACCTTTTTAACCAATCTGGATACATGAGATTATTTTGTGCAGAAGGAATATTTACACTTTGCTACAATCTTGTCGACCTTATTTTGTTGGATAGAAGGTTCTTGGGTCGAGGTTGTAGCAGTTGTAGTATCCTTTTGTTCATGTTTTGAAAATATTGTGAAGAATCTCAATTTTTCAGTATGAGATACTACCTTGCGCCACTTTTTAGGTGGAACAGTAGTCGGAACTACCTCTTGTATTCTATAGAGATGAACCCCCAGAGAAACAGTGACATTGCGTGGTCAAGACATATATGGTTGGCCCAAGATAACATCACAGAAATCTAGTGGAGAAAAATCGCATAATACCTCATCCTTGAAGGGTTGGATGATGTATGACAATCGACATTGTTGGTTGACACATAGATATCGTCCTTGGTGAATCCACCCGATGTTTTATGGCTGCAGGTGTGGTGTTGTCGACAATTCCAACTATTTGATGACCTCTTCTGAGATGAGGTTCTTCTAGCTTCCGCTATCAACAATAAAATGCAGCGGGGTCCCCTTCACCCATATTTGTGAATGCAAAAGGTGCTCCCCCTATTCAAGATCTATTGGGTCTACTGGTTGAATTGTTGTGGTCGTGACAATAGTAGTGGGGTATGCATCAATGATCTATCCTTTACCAATATTTTCAGAATCAGATTCTTAATCAGGGTCCAACTCCTTGTCTTTGATTTCGGACACCAATGACTATTTTGAGCGACATTCATCGGTGTTGTGCCAAGGGATTTTTTAAAAATTTCACATTTTTTTGTTGTCCTTCTTTGTCTTTCCGTGACCCTTCTTTTCCTGTGGCCTGGATGGGTTTTCAGGAGACCTTTTTTAGAGTCGTATTTTTCATACTTTGGTTTTTGCGAAGTTGCAAACCTGAACTCTCGTTTGTTCTGGAGCTTAAATTTATGCTCGATTTTAACAACATATCGATAAGCATCACCGGGTGATGAGATATCCAGAAAATCCATTTCAATTTGGATGTATCTATGTAGGGCCCCACGGTATTTCAAAAGAAAATGTCATTCAGAGTCTTTGATACCCATCTTGGTGCACAAGGTATGGAAGGTATTGGTGAACTCCAGAACTTCTTGGCCCCTCTCTTGCCTCATCCACAAAAAAATCCCAAGTGGGCTCAGCCCCATATATTCCAAGTGGGATCGGCCCCATATGATCCACATTGAAGAACCCAAAAGATCAAATGCCAACAATGCAAAATGTATATATTTTTATTTTCATTATAAAAGAATTGAAATGCAAGGACTTAATAACAACTTGATATAAAGACCCTACTATATGAAAACAGAGACAAACCAAGTATAATATCAAGAAGAAAACACCCAGCCCAAGATGCAAGGACAACCAATGAAAACAATGATGAGAAAGAAAAACTGCAAGAAAATTCAACCAAAGGAAGTTTTCCTATCACTCTGCAAGAACTTAACAGTCATGACAGAGACCTAAGAAGACTCAAAAACCATCAAAACTTACCCAACAAACATCAAACTCAACAATCAAGAAAAAAATGATGATGTACGTGACTGTTCAAGATAAAACTGTGTATGTACGCACCCTATAAAACTACAACTCGCGTATGTATGCATCTGTCAAGGGAAAACCTATGTATATGTATTAAAACACTGCCAGGTTAAGGATAAGGCCAAGACTGGTTTTTGAGAGATTGTTTGTTAGATTTTTCTTTGTCATATTTTGGTTGTTGTGGATTTTCATACCCAAACTCCCATTTCTTCTGGTGCTTAAATTTCTGCTCGATTTTAACAACATATCAATAATCAGCATCGAGTGATGAGATATCCAGAAAATCCATTTCAATTTGGATGTATCTATGTAGGGACCCATGGTATTTCAGAACCAAATGTCATTCAGATACTTTGATACCCATCTTGGTGTGCAAGGTATGAAAGGTATTGGTGAACTCCATAACTACTTGGCCCTTCTCTTGCCTCAATGTGGTCCATCTCATGTATTGTTCCTCATAGTCGCCACTAGGGTAATATTGTTCCTTTACCGCATCCACAAACAAATACTAAGTGGGCTTGGCCCCATATATTCCAAGTGGGATCAACCCCATATGTGTTATATCTTTCAAGCATGGATCAAAACCCTTGAGGGTGAAATCTGAAGGATATCGCCCAAATCAAGTTGCATGCTTCCTCCCATTTCCAAAATCAGTACACCACCTCTAGCAAGGATGAGGATCACCTTTCTAAAGCCTTTCTCAAGCATATTCCTCGAAATATTATTGAGGATGACAACACCCACCTTGACAGACCCATCGATGAAGCAGAAATCCTCAGAGATTTGAACTAATTCCAATATGACAAATCTTAGGGTCCGGATGGCTTCACCTTACATTCCTATAAAAAAATGTTGGCATATCATTAAGAAAGACTTCATAAGAATGGTATGTTTCTCACACAAGGCTAAGAATTTGGGTGGAGAAACTAAATCCTTTTTCCTGGCTCTCCTCCCAAAAGAACCTAGAGCCTTCTCCCTTAATTGCTTCAGATGGATCTCCCTGTGCAACATTTCCTATAAACTCTTGTCCAAAAATAATTGCAAACAGACTCAACCCCCTCCTTAGCCTGTTAATCCTTCCAAACCAAGGAGGATTTGTAGCTGGTCGCCGGATTTGGGACAACTTCATTATTTTCGAAGAGGAAATCCATGCTAGTAGCTCTCGAGGGGACTCTGGCATGGCTATAAAACTAGACATGGCCAACACTTTTGACAGGAGTTAAACATAACTTCCTCTTCAAGGTTTTGAGAAATTTTGGTTTCAATCATAACTTCACGGATTGGATCTACTTCTATATCGCCTCTCCTTGGATAGTGCCCATAATAAATGGAATACCAGGTCCTTTATTCAAGGCATCTATGGGTCTAATACATGTATTCCCCCTTCCCCCCTTGCTCTATGTGATCATGGATGAATCACTAAACACAAATCTCGAATGGGAAAGCACAAATGGAAACATTCCTGGAATAAAAATCGCTCAAGGAGTAAAAATTTTGAACCAATATCAATTTGTAGATGACACAATCCTCCTTAGTGGAGCTTCCAAAACCATGGCCATAAGAATCCTCCATGTCTTGTATACCTACCTTATAGTTTCAGGAGGTCTCATAAGAAAAGAAAAATGGCAAATTTATACCTAGAATGTCTCGACAATTATCAGAGTGGGAATAGTTCAAATCATGGGGTTTTCCATTGCCCAAGACTAAAAATACTTCAAATACTTGGGCCTTCCTCTTTGCATTAAAGCACTCCCTGGAGATTTTTGGCACCATTTCATCCAAAATATCATGGAAACGATGGAAAAATGGGGGTCACAGTGGCTCAATCCAACAGGTAGAGTGGTGTTGATCAAATCCGTTCTCTCGGCCCTCCCCCTGTATCAATTCTCTACCCTTCTAACCCCAAAGGGAATCCTTAAATAAATGTCCCAGGTCATGCATAAACTTTTGTGGCATGGGGGAAAATCTAACCACAAAAAAATTGACTTCGTAAATTGGGAAAAAATCACTCTTCCCACAAAAAGTGGGGTTTTGGGAATCAGGGACCCCAAAATCACCAATTTTGCAATGGGGTCCAATCTCCTTTGGAGGATAGTTTCAGGTGGCAATGACTGGTGGAAATGGGCTCTCATCAATAAGTACAGACTGGGTAAAAGGAAAAGGAGTATGGACATTCCATGAAACCATCAAACAGGTTCTCAAATCTGGAAATTAATAAAGGGAGCTACCCCCTTCTTCAAAGAATACCTTTTTATGGATACCAGGAAATGGGAAAATAATTAGAATTTGGCAAGACCAAATCTTCGGGGTGACTTTCAACCCTTGCGAAGGAAATATCATGGAGCTAAAATTTGGGATGCTAGGTGCAAGAAAGCACACCCTATTTGACATCTCAGCCTGGAATGACAATGCTAGTTGGAGAGATTGGAACTTGGGGAATCTCCCACAACATCTCATAGCATCGGCTCATCATTTGACCATGCTTATAAAAGAGGCAACCCCCATATAATTTTTTTTTCCAGATAATAGGCGTTGGGGGGAAAAAGGATACTCGGTCAAATATGGTTATAATAAGATCCTTGATCTCATGAGAGACCACCAAACCTAAAAAAATGGAATACTCTTTGGAATCGAGACTCCCTCCCCAAAATGAACTTCTTCACCTGGACTCTAGTGCACGATAAAATCTTAATAGGGGAAAAACTCATGAAAAGTTACTTTCATGGCCCCTTCATCTGCCCTCTTCGCTAAAATAGTCAAGAGCACATCAACCATTTATTTTGGGATTGCTCTTTTGTCAGAAATATTTGGATCCTAACCTTTCAGGATCTAGCTAGAAATATAAGATGGCCCTCTTCTCCCCATCCCAGCCTGGGAAACTGGGACAAGTACTATCGGGGATCCTTCAAGGACAAGATAGGCCTGAAGCACTTTTGGCTAGTGATACCAAAGTTTATCTGCTGGTAGATCTAGTTAACGAGAAACAAAAAAGTATTTCAAGGGAAGGCCTCCCTTCCCCAAAAAACAGTTGCTAAAGCAAAGGTGCTGCTCTCAAATTCCATAAATTCAAACCCCTAAAAATAGAGGACCCAACCAATTGGACCGCCTGGGAAAAGACTAGATGACAAGATTCAATCTGAGAGCTTCCAAGCACATCAATGCAACAAATAGATCAATTTGGCAGCTTCACAACACTCTCAACATATAACTATGGATCCAAAAGAAAAACATACATACCCTTTGTTTTGATGGAGCCTCAAAGGGAAACCTAGGGGAGGCAGGCGCGGGGGGTGGGGGGGGGTACTCTTTGATCCCGGAGGAGAAAAACCCTCAAGCTACCATTGGAATTTGGGGACGGAAACTAACAACAAAGATGAGACTTACGCCCTCTTAAAAGGAGTACAACTAGCCCAAACCAAGGGAATCCAAGAGATTGTAGTTCTAGGAGACTCCAAAACCATAATAAGAATGATGATACAGGGAACAAACCCTAGAGACCCAAGCCTAAATAAAATCATGGATAGAACCAGACTGGTCTCCCATGATATCAGAACCACCTTCTACCACATTCTAAGGGAAAACAACAGTGAGGTCGACAAGATGTCCAATGCATCAATAGGGGTAAATCCAGGTGCCCTAAGTATAGACGGGGTCTCAAACCTAGTGCCCCTTTACTAATGATCATATTGGATCAGAAGATGGTTGGTGCAAGAAGGGGATACCCTTTGCATCTAAACAAAATTCCTGGGCACATGAGTAGGAAGGACTGTCGCCACACCCAAAATAAGAAGGAAGGGGGCTTATTCACACAACTAATATTGGTCCCACTTGGTGAATGGGTAATCAAACCCAACAACATAAGGTGGATGCTTGCAGTCGTCCACATGGATCAAGGAAAATGCTGGCCCACTAGGTGGTATGCTCCACATGCAGATCTCTTTTCCCGAGACAACTAGGTGGCTATCATCACGAAAAGTGTGAAATCCCTAGTTCATGTGGGAAATCCAGACCCTCTCCCTCATTTCTGTTTGATAGTGGTGTTATCACTGAAATTTCATTCGCAAATGGTTACAAGAATTCAACATCGCCGAAAAGTTATGAGGTCACCCATGGACTAGAATTAACACAAAGGCATTTCCAAATGGTCAAAACTATACAACTAGTGCAAAAATAAAAGGGCGCTATGAAGACACAGGGTGCGCACGCACATGCACAAAACAAAAATGCAAGATTTGCGCACATGCGCACGATGCGCTATTGTTGTCTCAGAAAGCCACACTCCTGAGAAACGGTGCATTTATGAGAGTGGTCGGCCTCCCACCCACTTCTGGTTTAGCTTCCAAGTTGATTTGACACTCAAATCTAGACTAGATTCGACTGGGTGGTTGGTCAAAGGCCTAGAAATGCCCTAATTAGCCTCTTTACACACTACAAACTATTTGAACAATACCTCAAAGGAATGCTATAAAAAGGCCATGGATACACTTCATTTTTCAAGGAATTCATAGAAAAGTTATGTCGTCATTCTTCTCTTGAGGAATCTTCTATCCTTGCCAAGAGTATACTTGTATCATTGCATTGGGCAATCCATCTCACCTCTTGAGTGGATTAGAAAATAATTCTTTCACCATTTTCATTTTCATTTTCAAAGTTGTAAGAAGAGCTTATTTGTGGGGGTCCAAGAGCCCTCCCTTGGAGGAAGAAGGGAATCATAGTCCTCTTTATTCTCAGTGTTTTCTTTCACTAATATCAGCCTTATCATTGGTGACATGGGTCTCATTCTTTCTTTTGTCCTGATGTCCCTATGTTCATTAATTTAGTTGTTGTTTTATTTCTTAGTTTAATTCTTAGTTGTTGTTTTATATTTATTTCTCTAACCCTTTTCCTTGCAGTTTTCCTTCTTAGCAAACCCAACTAAGCTTGCAAGCACCTCTATTTTGCTCACTAAGGTGACAAAAGAGGCACAACAGATTGACGACTCCACTAGGGAAAGGTATCAATTTCCTACCTCATATGGGTTTTTCTAGCTCTGATTTTGGTTTATTTAACTTGCAGGTGCATTAACCAGCCTAAGTCGACCTGCCAATCATCCAATTCCAAGGTGAATTGAGAGAATTCCATCTGGAATTTTCATTCACGGTCGTGTGTCACCTGTGCGTGGGTTTTGTGGCCCATAGACGTGCATCATGTGCACATATGCCCAAATCACAGTTCTGTTCTGTGCACTTGCACCCATTAATTATTTTTGGTCTGCGCACATGCGCTCTGTGCACCTCTGTCTCCACTGAGACTCCTGCACCTATGAAAAAAATTCACATTGTAAGGTTCTTGAGATTTGGGAAAGGCCCTTATCCTTCTTAAAAGTTATTTTATGCATGTTTTAAGCTACACCACACTTAGTCCCCTCTTCATATGAAGGGGTTAGTCAAAACACATAGGCACTTAGGGGGTTAAAATCATTATTTCCTCTTTTGTTTTCATTTTCACCACATGGATGGCTTGTTTTGACTAAAAATATAAGTTGGAAATCATTTTTAATCACATTTAACTTGCATTGGGACTAGAATTTGGATAACAATCGCTTAGTATGATCTTCTCTCGCGCCTCCAAGCGACCTTGAGAATCAGAAAAGGATTGTGAAACAATTTCATCTCCCTTAAGAAGATTAAAACCTTTAGGAGAGGACAACAACCCTTCTTGGGACTCCTCTTAGTTTATTTTTTCAAACACATCTTAAGATTGTAAGGGGCCCATACATGCCCACATGTCACAAAGATAGGATAGTGCTTGAAATATACTTTCTTAGATCAAATCACTAGGGAAGTTTAAAGGTTTTGTAACGGGCCCATACATGCCCACATGATCACAATCTAGGATAGTTTCAAATCTTTTCTTAGATTACATTATAATAGGGAGTTAAAGGAATAGTAACAGACCCACATGTCCACATGCTAGCTTCCTAGGGACTTTTGAATTATGCAATGTTTTACCAAAGGCACTTAGTTAATTAGGTAATCAACACTTGTAAGGACCAAGCGAAGTCCACATGCAACAAGGTCACACCTAATTCATTAAAAATTGGCACACTTTCACTCATTCACACATAAAAGTCACTTATCACTCACATAACTTCTTCTTGAAACATGGAGGTCAAAGTAAGTTTCCTCCAAAGGGACTCCGAAACACCCCACCCTTTTCTTGATGAAACTATCCACTCCCATTTAAATTCAATGAGGTTGGTTCACACCCCCAACCTCTCAAAACAACTACATCTAAATTTTTTCTAAAAACTCACTAAGTTTTCCTCCACAGGAGGTGCTAAAAGAATTTTTTTAGTCTAGGTAGGATTTCAGGGATAGGCATCCAAATAACTTCCCATTATCTGGTTCTCACATTGTCAAAACCATAGAAGTTGTCAAATACGGAACTGAAAATCCTCCAAGTCAAGTGTTCCTAACACCATAAGGTAGGGAGATACCCCTGAAGGGTTGAAGGCCAAGGTCTGGTTGTTCTTTGCATCCCCCCTTGAGGCACCCACCCCTTGGATGGGATCCAACCCATGACCCATTTCTTAGGTTGAAAATCTAAATGTCGCACTTTGACAGAGGTACCTAGTGACCAAAATTTAGGACATCTACCTGGGTGGCAATTGTGGGTTGTAATTGCACCTTGATTGGATTTTGTGTGGCTATTGAGAAATTTCACCATCTCTTTCGGGATATGCCCCCTTTACCCCTCATTTTAACTGATTATTTCATCCTTCACTAGTTTCTCTTCCGGTGACTTTAGACCCCATTGTTGAGTACTATTGGAAGGTCCAGTGCTATTTGAGAGGAAGGACGTTACGTCTTTTATGACACGAGCATTTGTTTTCTTTGATTCCCCATGTGGAAAAAATCCACTTATCCACATATATGCTTATTTTTCAAACCACTTTATGTATGATGCACTTCTGACTACATTTTGATTTGGATATATAAATTGTGTAAAGATAAAAATTTGCAACAAAGGCTCTTGTTTCTTTATTACTCTCACCACCATTTTCACACATTCACTCAGCTAGTCAGACATCATAGGGGACCCACAAAACTCCCATCATTCCAGATGCTTACTACACCTCCCTCCTATTTTAGGGGGTGTTCCTAGTCTTACCACCCCATCGGCACCACCTTCACACACTCCTGTGAGTGCTACTATCTTAGGATCAGCTTTGCTTAGCTCCACATTACTTGGGTCCACTTCCCAAGTCCCTCTGTCCACTTTCTCTTCTTTACACGGAAGCAGAGGACCAACTTCCTCTCAAGGGGGAAGTACCAACCCACCTAGCCCCCCTCTAGGGTCAGTTTCACAACACACTTACACCATGGATGGAGCTAATACTCCCCCCCCCCCACTACAGATTCCATATTTGGCCTCTCTTAACATACTATATCTAATAAAACTCACCAATGATCCTATATTGCATGACCCCACATGGCCTGCAATGCCCACCAAACTACCCTCAGACATCCCCAAGTTTGAAGGAAAGGAAGGAGATGACCCTACCAAGCATGTCATGACTTTCCACCTATGTTGTTCTTCCAACAACATCATGGATGATTCCATTAGATTATGATTATTTCAACGCACACTCACTGGCCCATCAACCAAATGGTATGTAGATGAAAAATCAGGGTCCCATGTGACTTTCGAGTCCTTGGCCAAAGCATTTTTGACCTTCTTCCAATTACCAATCCGCCATGACAATGGTCTGGAACTACTCTCTAATTTCAAACAAACCTCAGCCACACATATCATTGATCACATTCACGAGTGGCATCGGTGACATAGTTTGTGCAAAGTAGAAACCACCAAACAATAGTGTCTTGACTAGTTTCTTAGATCACTTGTCTCTCTCCTCGATAAGGATGTAGCTTCCACCTTCCCTCAATCAAAAGAGGAAGCCATCAGTAAGGCTCATCAATATTACCTCATCTGTTCACATTCAGGGTACTTATACACAATACATCCTGACCTCCCCAAACCCGTGCCATTCGGTCAAGACAAACCTGGGATGTCTCACTCAATAAATGGACTAATTGGTAATACCACTCACCACGGTCCACAAACCCAACAACCACCAATGTATGGAACACCTCAATACCCGCCAACATACGGGGGCACCTCTTATTACCCCCCACCCCCTTATCAACAACCATACCCTGTGACTATGCCTCTACCCATCAGTGGGCCAACGTCGACACCCTCCATACAACCACCTATTCAAACAAGTTTTGGTACCCCCTCTACCTCAGATTATAGTACTAGCGAAAGCACCATGCCCTTCTATGTACCTTACGGATAGTTTCCCCCACAGAATCTGTATTTTCCATTTCCTGGTCCCTCACAACCCATGGCTCCCCCACATCCTCATGATGGGGTGAATTTTGTTCAACCCTCTCCTGTTTAGCGATGTCAAAATTTTAAACAGCTGAATACGGAAAATCCAACTCACCCATCGAATAATGCCAAAAAGAAAGGAAGAAACAGGAACAACAACAACCCAGGTCAAGGCAAGAATCAACCCCAACAGAACCAACCTACTGGGGGCAACCAGAACCAATGGAATTAGAACCCCCAGGGGGGCAATAACAATAGGCGTCAAGGGAGAACTAACAATAATGTTAAAACCAACTTCCCTTGTGCCCTTTGCGGTGATTTCGGTCATTATACTCATCATTGACCCCAAATCGCTAATTTCAAATGGCTAAAAGACTCAGGCAGTCTACCCCATCCTCCAGCACCACCTACCCCTCAGTAGGCCCCACAACAATATGTCCAACAACCCCCCGAGCCATGCTACAAAATCCTATTCCACACCAAGGTGTGATAAACACCCAATAGGAAACGCAGCCTCTCCCACCTCAGGTGGGACATTACCTCAATCCAATCAATCCAGTAGATCAGACGATCCTCCTCACTAGTGAGGAATAAATCCTTCTGCAAACACGTAATCGTCAGTATCATGCACCCGCTGATTTTCCTCCCATTCCTCTAGAGACAATCCTTGCACCAACGGGACCCCCATTGGTGATCCCTCACCCTAACACAAAACCACCTCTTCGCATCCCCCACATCCCATTGTGCAGGAATGCCCACAACCCACAAGCTAGGGCAACTCATAATTACAATTTGGTTGATGACGTAGCACAATCCCCGACTGCCATGTCAGTCTTAGAAGTCCTTCAGACTTGTCCCACTCAACAGAAATCATTACTTTCCACCTTGGGGGAAGTTGACCTCGCAGATACTCGACTCATTAGCTTTGATCTCGACAACAGAGAACCTTTCCTTCCCACTTTGATCGCTTTTCAAATCCCAGTGAAAATATGGAACATTACAGTTCATCCGTGTATCATCGATGAAGGTGCATCTACATGCATTATGTCCAAATCTGTATGGCAGAAACTTGGTTCCCCTGAACTCATACCCTCGGCCATTACCTTATGAGCTTATGACGAACGACCATCATCTCCTGAAGGGCTCTTCCAAAATGTCCCTGTATAACTTAGGGGCAAGACTATTCTCATCGACATCAAAGTTATCAATGCCCCACTCAATTATAATATCTTGTTCGGTCGTAGCTACATGTACGCTATGAAGGTAGTTGCCTCTTCCATATTTCAAACAATAATCCCACAATAGGAATATCGTTACCATTGACCAAGTCTCACATTATGATCCTAACCCATCTGCCAACATCGATAACATTCTTCCTCTCATCTACACGAGTCATGACGCATACCCACTCATCGAAATGGGTCCTGAAATTTTCAAAGTTCCATCATTGTTAGGAACTTACCATGGGACACCACCATTCCTTCATCCTTCCAATCAAGTATGCGTCGTATCATCTAATGGAACTGACATAGAGGATACCCTTCGTCCTAAGGAGGCTTCTATCATATATGGCGTCCCACTAGTCGCAGAGCTTCCCCCTCACGAGCCTCCTGTGAACTCTTCGACCCTGTTAGTCCACGATTTCACCCCTCCCCAAGGACATATCCCAGTTTGGGAGATAGTTCCCCAAGCCATCACTCAAATCCCCTTCTTTTACCCTCCACCTGGTGTCGAATCTTTCCAAGTAGCCACAACGCTTACCCTCCCTAATATGGTGTTAGCAATTCCAGTTTGGTATTTACATCCACCAGAGATAGTCCCTCGACCATCCCTTCCCCCCCAAATGGAAGGAATACCAATGATGATTCCCATACTCACTCCCACCATATCCTCTACACCCCCACTCACTACCCCCCCTGGCACAGCTGGGGACAGGAGAAAGAAGAAAGATACCACAACTCGACTTCCCCCACGCGTCCAACCCCCTTGCGCTCTATGTGAGAAATATGGACACCAAACCAACAACTTCTCATCTCTACCAGGGTTACATAATTTGATTCCACTCAATCAAACTCCCTCAACACTCGCCAATATATCCAGTACTGTCTTTACCGCCCCTCACTCAAGTAGTAAAGGGCTGCGAACCAAATTCGCTTGTGCTATATGTTCAGAATATGGCCACTATACCCACCATTGCCCAGCACTGCCATGCTTTCGGCAGACATTAGCTGTAGTATGCCAAAGATTTTAGATTGAACCCAGTATAGCTTTGTCATCCATACCAAAAATCACTGACATCCATTATGTCACAACTTTCGTCAATGAATGTATGAGATTCCCTTGCTCTCTATGTGAATCATTAGACTATTTTACATACCAATGTCCTTTGATCATTGAATACAGGCAACGCCAATTGACCCTGATTCAAACTCTTGTGCCCCCTATAAGATTGATGGTTGACCTTACCTCATCACTAAAGATTCTTCATCTCATTTATACCAAACCCAAGGCCTTCCCAATGCCTTCATGGTTCTTGGATGACTTACCCGAGGAATCACCCCCAAATCCCCCCAATTCCCCCGCTCATTTCCCTACATAAATTGTACATCCAACTACCACGGGTACTCCTCAGTATTTGATATTTGGTTTATGTCGAGTGAACCATCACAATTCCATTGCGACGTTCCCCCTACTTCTTGATCACCAGTGGGCAGCCACCCAACAAAAATAACTGATATCACTCTTCACGACCCCTTGTATTCCCGTCACTTCCACTGTGACAAGGAAATACTCAAAGAGTTAAACACCATTGACTATCCATGGGATGCACTCCACCACCAAGCGCTCTTCTTTCCATAGGAAGCCTCCACACCTCCTAACCAACACCCCATATACGTGGTCAAAACCAAGGATTTTATCCCATCAGGGCATATCGACTTGTTCAAAAACCCCATTCCTGCCCCTAATGATTTTGAAGAAGGAAACATGGCCAACATTTCCCCGACCATCAAAATTGTCATTTCCATAAAAAATGGCATCGTCAAGGAAATCACTATTGGAGCCACTTGAACTCCTCAATAAATCACCGCCTATAAAGCCCTCTTCCAGGAATATCGGGATATTTTTGCATGGTCATACACATAAATGCATGGCCTTGATCCCTCTATCATCAAACATCGCATCGACACTTGGCTTGACATTACACCAGTTTGTCAAAAACAACGACCACTACACCCATCCAAAGTAGTGGCCATCAAAGCTAAGATTGACAAATTACGCATTGTGGGTTCATCTACCCCATTGCCTATACATCATGGGTTTTCAAACCTGTACCCGTTAACAAAAAATAGGGCACTATCTGTGTCTTCATGGAATCTCATGATCTCAATCACACATGTCCCAAAGAAAACTTTCCAATGCCTTTCATCGATCAAATTATCAACGACTGCGCAGGCCATGAGGCTCTATGCTTCATGGAAGGTTTCTCTGGTTATAATCAAATCCAAATCCACCCAGCCAATCAGTACAAAACCGCATTCACTACCCCTTGGGGTACTTTTGCATATCGTGTCATGTCGTTTGGCCTAAAGAATGCTGGCGCAACTTTCCAATGGGCTATAACATACATTTTTCATGATCTGTCTCATATCATCCTCGAATACTTGGATGACCTCATAGCTCGATCCAAGAAACGTACCCAACATCTTGATGATTTACGGATCATCTTCCAACGGTGTCATCAGTACAATATCCGCTTGAACCCCCTCAAGTGCGTGTTCTACGTCACCGCAGGGCGCCTCCTCAGATTCATCATTTCCCAAAGCGATATTACCACTGACCCCCTCAAAGTCCAAGCCATCACATAAATTCCACCTCCCCAGAATTTATGTCAACTCCAGAGCCTCCAAGGTAAGGCTAACTTCCTACGGTGATTTGTCCTAGACTACGCCACTCGCGCACACAGTTTCCTTCTCTTACTATGTCACAACATCCCATTTTAATGGGATGAACATGCCCAAAACTCATTTGACGATCTTAAAATGGCGCTCTCCAATGCCCCTTTAATTAATGCACCTGACTACAATCATGACTATATCCTCTACATATCAGTACCAACTGTTTCAGTAGCAGGATTTCTCATTTAGCTAGGTGATGACAATCATGAGCATGTCATCTATTACGTTAGTAAAACCTCTCAGGACCACCCTTGAAGTATAAACACGAAGAGAAACTAGCCCTTTCAGTCATCCTCATAGTCCAGAAATAGCGTCACTACATTCTGCTTCGGACAACTAAGGTTGTAGCAGATTCCAACCCTATGCAATACTTGCTCAGTCATCGGAAAATTAACGAAAATTTTTCCTGATGGATCATTATCCTTCAGGAGTATGATCTTGAATTCTCAACACTCAGGAGCAAGAAATCCCCCGTTCTTGCTGAACTTGTCACGACCCTCCCCTTTGACACAACCAGTTCCCCCGTCAATACCGACTTTCCCGACGAACACCTCTTTTACATCACTTCGGATGATCCTTAGTATGGCGACCTCCTCATCTACCTCCGAACTCAAAATTTTGGTAACCACCTTTCATGAGATGATCGTCAACGTATTCAACACCAGGCCCCCCGCTACCTCCTCATCAGAGACATCTTATACCGACGAGGGGTCGACACCATTCTTCGTCGATGCCTGACCATTGACGAGGATGATAGAGTCTTGAACGACTACCATAGCGGTGCATGTGGGGGCCATCTTTCGGGAATATCCATTTCTCTGAAGATTATCCGAGCAAGTTACTTTTGGCCTACCTTGTTTCACGATTTCATTCACGCCGTGAAACGATGCGAGAAGTGTCAGTTTTACGCCAACAAAGCCTGAGCACCACCTGCTATTCTTCATCCAGTCATCACTACTGGCCCTTTTTGTAAATGGAGCATCGACTTCATGAATTGTAATCCTCCCTCCAGCAATGGACACAAATACATTGTTGTTGCAGTCGATTACTTCACCAAATGGGTGGATGCTATGCCCACCTTCAACAATACCGCTGACACTATAGCGCATTTTTTCTTTAACCACATCATATCTCGCTTTGGAATACCACTCCAAATAGTTTTTGATCATGGGAAACACTTCGAGAATGAGATTTTTGTCGAACCCTCATCTCAGTTAGGATTCTCCCACGATTTTGCCTCACCATATTACCCTCAGTCTAACGGACAGGTTGAAGCAGTCAACAAGGTCCTCAAGACCATGTTACAGTGCATGGTTAATAAACATAATACCAATTGGCATCACATGTTATTTTCCACGCTATGGGCTTACCATACGGCTGTGAAAACAACAACTGGTTTCACACCATTTCATCTAGTCCATGGGGTTGAGGCCACTCTGCCCATCGAGTGAAAAATTCCCACCTTATGCACTGCAATTGAGATATTACCCGACACTGCTCCAATGGAGAAGCACTTATTGAACTTAGATTCCCTGGATGAAGATCGACAATCTTCATTACAAAAGAATGAGGCAACTAAAAAATGATCAAAGGCCACTTTTGATCGACATGTCAACCTTCGCTCATTTCATGAAGGTGACCTCGTCCTTGCTTACGATATCGCTCATGATACCTTTGGCCATGGAAAATTCAAGTCACTATGGCATGGCCCATACATTATCCAACATTGCCTCACCAAAGGCACATACATCTTGGCCTCTCCCGAAGGCCTCTCTCTCAAAGAACACATCAATGGGTTATACTTAAAGAAATTTTATGCCTAAGCATAGCAGTTCTACTTTAGGTTATTTTCTTTTATAGTGTTTTTAATCTTTTTTCCATCCCTCACATCTAAAACTATCATTTATGCAATTGACAGATGCTTCCTCCACTGGCCTACCACATCATTTATGTCGACGGTGCCAACCGTTGGACACAAAATCTCGCTTCGGCTGCTTGGGCTCTCTACACCCCCTCACATGAAATGCTCCATTCAAGTGGCATATGTTTGGGTTCAGTGACCAACAACCAAGCCGAATACACTGTCGTCATTGGCCTCCTGGTCGATGCCCAACATCATCATATTCGTCACCTTAGCGTGTTACTCGACTCTCAACTAGTCATTCTCCAACTCAAAAATGTGTACCGCGTATGCGATCCTTGCCTCTTTCGCAAATACTTGCAGGTTAGACTTTTATCTCTACATTTTGATTCCATTACATTTACAAATATTCCAAGACAATTGAATCAAATTACAGATAACTTAGCTAATATTGTGTTAGACTGGCATATATCACATCAAGATACCTCTACACATACATAAACATATCAACAACCTATCATAGCATATATATATTAGACATCATCAACACATTAAAAGAACACATGTAAACACCACATAGATCTCAAAATGTATACTCATGTATATATAAAACTGTCCACAGTGCCATCCAAATGTTTACATACAAAAATACAAGTATCTGCAGGCCAGTGAAGCACCTCGGTACAAAATGGGCTCACCAACCTATATACAAAAATACAAAAATACATAGAGCACCACTCAAGGTGCCTCTAGAGCACCACCTCCTGCCCCTCCCTCAGATAGTGGTCCCCCACCCACTACTGGTCCCTCTTGACTAGGAGGTAATCGTCTGGTCATAACAGCACTTGCTTCTGCTGCTCGTCGTACTATGGCCCACCACAGCGGTGGAACCCCCACACACTGCTCCAGGATACCCTCAACCTGGATACACGACCACATGCCCTCAGGCACGCCTTGTAACACTTCTTCCAGGCGGCAGTGAGTGTCCTTAAAATATGCTCCAGCATCCGTCGGAGGAGCATGTGATGGTCGAGCACCTGGGTCATCAAACTGGCGTCTCCTCACTACTCTATCATGCTCAACTGGTCTCGCCTCAACGTCCTCTCGCCGACATCTCTCTCTTACCCATGACCCTCCCCGCGACTGTCTCCCTAGCTCCTGGTGAGCCGGTGCCCTCAGCAACTCAACCTCGTGCCCCCGAGGTGCCACATCTACACATACAAACAAAAAACAGATAATATCGGCATCTATACCAAATACACATGTCATTCTATCTCAAAAAACATATATATATAACTCATTAACATACCTCGATGGTCAAAAACCTCCCCTGGAGGTAACACCATGTCCGGATCCTCCCGAAAGTCAACACCATCATAGGGGAACTGCAATATCACCTGCAACATCTGCCGCCACACCTGCATCACCTCAGCTATAAAGAAGTGGTCGCCCTCGCCACCACCGTGGTGAAGAAAAATAGTCGACCACCACTTTAGTCGCGGATCTCGCGCCCTAGGCGCACCAAATAAAATCCTAGGGCACAACATAGGCACCCTCTCCAAAAACTAGGCCACTAGGATGGACCCAAAGTCAAACTCTCCTGTATCCGTGGACCGACAGTGGTCCAACTACCCTACCATCCTGGCATGCAGCGTAAGCCCCTAGGCGAAGTGCTCACCGACCAGTACCCTCTCCATCACACACAACTAACCTCCACTAATCCGTTGTGTTACAAGGGACCCATACACTCTCACAATCATCACTGCTATACAATGATGCACAAGAGCATCCATCGCCCCAATGCTCACAATAGTGCCCGACATAAAGTTCACCCCCAAACAAAACCTCTGGCCCACTGTCACTAGCGCCACATCCCTAGGCATTACCATCTCCGCCGGTAGGGGCATTCCCCAAAACAGGAGCCCAGTAAAAAAATGTATCTCCTCCACCATAGTGAAGGCAATATGCTCTCCCCACACCATGAAACAATGCAGGTCCAAACTCCACATCCGGATAAGGAACTGTAGGAGATACTCCTATGCCCGTATCAACGGGAACTCAAAGAACTTCAGCAACCCACAAGCTGCCAAAGTAGCATGTACACCTGGATCCTTAATCTCCATAGCATCCCTTAGCTGGGACCAATCCTGCAATCGCCAACCAACAGGCATCGTGCAAAATGATCGCCTGCAGCCATAAAAATAGTCCTAAGTCAGCCAAATGGACCATAAACAACATTAAAATGATAAGTTTTACACCCGTCAACCTTGCCTCCAAGGTGCAGCTGTTTAAACCATAGGCACGCACACATGTGTGCTTGTTCACTCCACAGGTGTGCATGTATGCGCGCCTATCCATCCTTCAAGCACGCACGAGTGTGCGGTTGTTCAGCATACATGGGTGCCTTCATGTGCCCCTGTCACCAACACAGGAACGCATTAAAGTGCGCCTGTCCAAATACACAGTCGCACACACATGCATTGTTGTGCAGCCAACAGGAACACACATAGTGCACGCCTTTGTCCCCCTTACAAGCGCCCCCAAGCACGCCTACCCGGTGGGTAGGCACACACTTGTGTGTGCATACTTTTGGATCGCCCGCACACGTGGGGGCCCACACCCATAAAACCCCCTATACGACCCTCCATATAGCCCCTACCCAAAAATGGAAACCCTAATTCTATGCAGGATGATTAGACTGCTAACCTGAAGCTCGCTGGTCCTCGATCGGATGCCTCGTCCTCCCAGAATCTCCAAATCTCCTCTAAATACTTCTCGTCTAGTCACTATAAAAGCAAGTACAAATGAGGTGGCAATGTGGGCCCTACAGCTATATATAGTCCTTTTCGCCAAACTTCCACTCACCATTCTGGGAGCTCCAGGTATCCATTTCTCGATCCATCTTCAGCCACGGGATCAACATCCCGTCATCTACATCACAACAATCTTTGGGCCTCTTTTCATCCTGAGCCCCTGTGACGCCATTTTTTTCATACCCCGACCAAATATGCATGTGCATATTCAAAATTATCAAATAAATACTCGTATGTTCGATTCTCTTCAGATATTGTTCATGTCGGGTATTTGCATTTCATGTGTGCAGGTACTTGGTCATCATACATCAACGCAACCCCTTCAGGTATACACTCAGCACTAGCATGTAATCTTTCCCTCTGAATCTCACTTGCATCTCCAGTCACACCCTCTGACATTTGCCTCTAGGATCCCCATCTCCGGCTCCGCAGTACCAACACCTCCATTCGTATATTTGGTACTGTCACCCGGTAGCACTCTTACCCACATGAGTTGTCCCATTCATAGCACCCTTTTCCACATTGACACTCATGTTGTTTTTCAAAACTTTAGGGATGAGAGTCCTGATAGTCTTACATTCTGTCGCGAATCAGCCACATACTCATTCTCCTCATTTTTCTAGCTTTCCCACCAGACTCCCAGATTATCTCTTCAAGGTCTTATTTTTTACTGCACCTCTACAGTATCATGAACCCTCCATTTCATCCACAATCAGTTTGCCCATCTGCAAATTTCCCTTCATTTCACCTACCTCATATAGAAACCCACCCATGGGGCCCCCACCCTTCACCAGTTCTTCGAGCAAATTGAGCCCTACCCGGGCCAACCATGTTACATTGGGGCACCCATTTCTTTATTTGTACACTTATCCCAAATTATTCTTTATTTATTCTACAAATGCCTTTGTTTCTAGCATTTACATTACCTTTTTGTCATCCCCTTTGGCGACCTTATTCCCTTTTTGGAAAATGCAACCCATGTTGCCCTTGGTTGGGTCACTCTTTATCATATACCCTTTTTGAAATCATCCATATCCTCTGAGTATCCCACTGGCCACTTACCTCTGCCCTCTGAGTTTATTCACTTTGTCCCGCCTCTGGCACAACTTATCCCACGTCTTGTTGTCCACATGACACTTGACTTAGTTGAACGGTTGCAACCACTTCTACTTCGCATATACCCACAACCAAGGGAAGTCTTGAGTCTCCATACATCTTGACTTCGACCTTGTACCTCCTCCAATTCCTAACCTCACCTCGTAAATTTCACGAAGCCCTCTGCTTCTGGGAGTCGCGTCTCCCTTTTGTCGCCATCAACACAATTTTCCAGAAGGGCGACAATATCTTGATTCTCATTACCTATCCAATGAGAGATCTCGGACAGCACAGGGAGAACCACAATTGCTCCCTACTGTCATTGACCCCCATAACATTCGACGTCAACACTTTCTCATGTTACAGTGGGTCTTACTTTACGACTATTACAGTTATTTCTTATATTCACCGAAGACCTCTGAACTTGGCTGGGCTATGAATGCCTACAAAATCCATGATACTTCTTACAGATATCGTTGCCTACTATTCAGAGTATGTTCCTCCACAATATTGTCTTCTTCCTTTATCACGACCGCCCATGAGGGCGTTGCAGCTGTCTACATCAACACTTCATTCCCTTTTTGAGTTACATGACACGAACATGGGGCATCCCTTCCTCGTTTGTACACAGTTTATTTATACACACCTTATGGAAGGTCGGGTTCTACAGGCTCTTTTCTCCCTCCAACGAATAGCTCTGCACAATCCCACAATCACTCTCTCTTACAAAAACACTATTAGAAGAAGAAACATTGATGGATTTCAGTTATATGCATGCTCCTAACCTCATCCATCAGGGGGCATCTATTATCACTGAAATTTCGTCCACAAATGGTTACAAGAATTCAGCATCGCCAAACAGTTATGAGGTCACCCATGGACCAGAATTAACACAAAATCATTCCCAAAAGGTCAAAACTATATAACTAGTGCAAAACTTAAAGGGCGCTATGAAGACACAGGACGTGTGTGCACATGCGCAAAACAGAAACGCAAGATCCGCGCACATGCCCACGATGTGCGACTGTTGTCACAAAAAGATGCGTACCTGAGAAACTCCGCATTTATGAGAGTGGTTGACCTCCCACCCACTTCTGGATCAGCTTCCAAGTTGATTTGACACTCAAATCTGGAGTTAATTCGACTAGTGTGTAGTGACATGAAGTCTATGTCCACATCTCCTCAATAGATTATGAGGGAGGATGCCATTGTCAATATTGAGCAACAAAGGTGACAGGAAATTACAAATTATGTGAGATTAGAGGAATTTAAATAACTAAAATCTAAGAAGTTCAAGTGATCCAGGTGGATATTGGTGGCCACCCACCTTTTATGACTGGCTCAAAAAAGTTTTCTAGCAATTTTGGCAATTTACTATTTTTAGCATTTTTTAACTTCCAAGCCCATTTTGAGGGCCCAAATGAAGGTTTTTCGAGATCAAAGTTCTCAATGATATCTAAAGGCATGATTGATCCCACAAAATGAATCTCCTCATTGATACCTTTCCGACGAGCTATCATACGCCTAAAACAGATATCGTATGCAAAAGTTACGACCTCGAGAAGTTGATGTACTAACTTACCCAAATGGGCCCCACATGAATTTTGGCGCTTCATCTCCTAGGGTTAGGTTTTTGGATGTCTAGGGTTTTTGGCATTCTTGTTTATTGTAAAAGGGCCTTCATAGCCTCATTCTAATCATCTTCTTGCGAATGTGAGTAGTCGTCACATCTCTGCTCAGAGATAAGATGCCACCATTCTATTGAGTCTTTCACTCTGTATTTTACAATCTCTGTACATTTATTTCATTAATAGAAATCGTGTATTACTATATATCTGTGTTTATGGTTGCATCTCAGATATATTTTTGTTATATTATTGAATATATGTGATATCTCTGTGCATTTCTTTATTATATCTCCGATCTCATTTGGTGTCGAAAATAATCTGGATCATCAAGATACTATCTAAATTTGTTTCATTATGGTTGTGGGCCATGGCCATTTCATTATATATGATTATAGTGGGATTTATTTTTTGGGCTAAAAGGTTCTTTGTTCAACCCTATTTGAGGGCAAGTGGAATTTAAAAAAATATTAGTAACACAAAATATTTTAATGTCGGTAATAAATAAAATATTTCAATGTCCATTTTAAGTAAAATAATTCTAAGAGAGAAAGAGATAGAGTAATTGAAGAGACATGTGAAATTCCTTCAATGCTTAATATTATGGAGTTCACATGTGGCATTTAAAAAATATTAATAAGGAAAAAAATAATTTCAATGTGACCCATAAATAAAATATTTCTATGTCCACACACACACAGACACACATAGTCTTGGAGACTCTTGTTATCTTATATGGATGTGAATTTTTGGGATACAACATCACTCGAGAATATTGGAGAAAGTTAGAGCATATCCAAAAGAATTTTATACCTTATAATCTCAAAATTAAGGGAAATACAGCCTATCATATCCTCCTCATCAAAGAAAAACTTTCTCTGGTTGAGAGCACAACTATGATTAGGTACTTAATGTACAAGAACAAGATAAACAACATGGATAACAAGAGGCTTACCAAAATTTCTTCAGACACTAGCAAAAATCACCAGCCACTAAGGATGATATTAAAAATATTGTACAAGCTAAATTTAAGGAGAATCTATGGTGGGATACAAAATTAGAGGATAAAAGAAAATTAAAATGTTATAAGGAGTTGGTTAACCCTAACCTTGAATATCAAAAGTTTCGCTCTATTTTGACTAGCTTGAAGAAGATAATTAATATTGTTAAAATAAGAACTAATTCTCATGAGAATCTGTCACCTTTATGACACCAAGAGGATTGAAGATGAAAAACACTTTCTCCTACAATTCCCTTCAAGATATCCCAATTTCAAAATATTTTTCACAATATTGACCTTCCTAACCTTCTAAGACATCAAAAGTTGGTGATCTTGGAATACTTTGGTCTTAGTGGACATTAGCCATCATCATCAAAAAACAATTGAAAGTTGACACACGGCATTTAAAAAATATTTGTAAGCTAATTTTATATCAACTTTATAGAGAGAGAGTAATTGAAATAAAAAATTAAATTTTCTACTTCTCCATATGACAGAGATATGTAATTCCTTCAATGCTTAATATGGAGTTAATACATGTCATTTAAAAAAATATTAGTAACAAATATGTATATATATATATATATATATATATATATATTAAGACCTAGAGTAGATCCATCTTAACTTTGGATCTTAAGATGAATCTACACTAGTTTTAATAAAATAGGAAATCACTATCATGATTTAAAAGATACTTCTCATCTTGCTCTGATACCACTTATCTGGCTTATTTTCGGTACAAAATGAGAGCGGAGATATAATAAAGAAATGCACAGAGATATTGTATATATTAAATAATATAACAAAAATGTATCAGAGATGCAACCATAAACACAGATATAAAGTAATACACGATTTCTATTAATGAAATAAATGTACAGAGACTGTAAAAGTACAGAGTGAAAGACTCGCTAGAATGTTGGCAACATATCTCTGAGAAGAGATGTGACGGCTACTCACATCCACAAGAAGATCATTAAAATGAGGATATGAAGGCATTTTTACAATAAAAATGAATTCTAAAACCCCTCAACATCCAAAAACCTAACCCTAGGAGATGAAGTGCCAAAAGTCATGTGGGTCTCGTTTGGGTAAGTTAGTGCAATCTTCGTTTTAGGTGTATGATAGCCTGTTGGAAAGGTATCATAGAGGAGATTATTTTAGGGGATCAATCATTCCTACACATATCATTGAGAAGCTTGATCCCTAAAAAACTTCATTTAGGCGCTCAAAATGTCACCAGAAGTTAAAATTGCTAAAAATAGTAAATTGCCAAAATTGCCAGAAAATTGTTTTGAGCTAGTTGGAAAAGGTGGGTGGCCATCGATATCCACATGGATAAATCCTCCCTCTTTATGAAGCAATGGTATCCATTGCGTTGATTTCCCATGGGAGAGGAAAAAGCATTTGTTGAATCTGAATCTTGGTGAGTTTCTTGCCTTGTTGGAGTCGTCGCGCTACTCAGTTTGTGGAAGGCTATCACAAGCATATGGCTAGAAGGGTTGGACCCTTTTAACGAGTCTGGATACATGAGATTCTTTTGTGAATAAGGAATATTTACACTTTTCTACAATCTTGTCGACCTTCTTCTATTGGATAGAAGGTGCTTGGGTCGAGGCTGTAGTGGTTGCAGTATCCTTTTGTTCACGTTTTGAATAGATTGTGAAGAAGCTCAATTTTGTAGTATGAGATACTACCTTGTGACACTTTTTAGGTGGAACAGTAGTCGGAACTACCTCTGGTATTCTATAGAGATGACCCCCCAGAGAAACAGTGACACTGCGGGGTCGAGACATATATGGTTGGCCCAAGATAACATCAGAAAATCCCAGTGGAGAAAAATCGCATAACACCTCATCCTTGAAGGGCTAGATGATGTATGACAATCGACATTGTTGGTTGACACATAGATATCTTCCTTGGTGAAGCCACCTGATGTTTTATGGTTGCGACTGTGGTGTTGTCGACAATCCCGACTGTTTGACGACCTCTTCTGAGATGAGGTTCTTTTGTCTTCCGCTATCAACAATAAAATGCAGCGGGGTCCCCTTCACCCATATTTGTGAATGAAAAAGGCGCTCCCCCTCTTCAGGATCTATTGGTTCTTCTGTTTGAATTGTTGTGGTTGTGACAATAGTAGTGGGGTATGCGTCAATGATTTTTCCTTTACCAATATTTTCAGAATCAGATTCTGAATCAGGGTTTGGCTCCTTGTCTTTGATTTCGGACACCAATAACTATTTTGATCAAAATTCATCGGTGTTGTGCCAGGGGATTTTCTGGAAATTGCACCATTTTCTGGTGTCCTTCTTTGTCTTCCCGTGACCCTTATTTTCCTGTGGCCTGGACAGGTTTTTAGGAGACTTTTTTTTAGAGTCGTATTTGTCATACTTTGGTTTTTGCGGATTTGCAGACTCGAACTCCCGTTTGTTCTGGTGCTTAAATTTTTGCTCGATTTTAACAACATATCGATAAGAAGCATTGGGTGATGAGATATCCAAAAAATCCATTTCAATTTGGATGTATCTGTGTAGGTTCCCACGGTATTTCAGAACCAAATTTCATTCAGAGTCTTTGATACCCAGCTTGGTGCGCAAGGTATGGAAGGTATTGTTGAACTTCAGAACTCCTTGTCCCCTATCTTGCTGCATCCACAAAAACATCCCAATTGCGATGAACCCCATATATTCCAAGTGGGATCGACCCCATATGATCCACATTGAAGAACCCAAAAGATCAAATGCCAACAATGCAAAATGTATATGTTTTTATTTTCAATATAAAAGAATGAAAATGCAAGGACTCAATAAAAAATTTATATAAAGACCCTACTATATGCAAATAGAGACAAACCAAGTAGAATATCAAGAAGAAAACGCCCATCCCAAGATGCAAGGACAACCAATGAAAACGATGATGAGAAAGAAAAACCGCCCGAAAATTCAACCAAAGAAAGTTTTCCTATCACTCTACAAGAACTTAACAGTCATGACAGAGACCTAAGAAGACTCAAAAACCATCAAAACTTACCCAACAAAAATCAAACTCAATAATCAAGAAAAAAATGATGATGTACACGATTGTTGAAGAGAAAACCATGTATGTACGCACCCTATAAAATGACAACTCACGTATGTACGCGTCTCTTAAGGGAAAACCTGTGTATATGTATTAAAACACTAACAAGTTAAGGATAAGGCCAAGACTGGTTTTCGGGAGACTGTTTGTTAAATTTGTCTTTGTCATACTTTGGTTATTACGGATTTGCAGACCTGAACTCTCGTTTTTTCTGGTGCTTAAATTTTTTCTCAATTTTAACAACATATCAATAAGCAGCACCGAGTGATGAGATATCCAAAAAATCCATTTCAATTTGGATGTATCTATGTAGGGACCCATGGTATTTCGGAACCAAATGTCATTCAGAGTCTTTGATACCCAGCTTGGTGCGCAAGGTATGGAAGGTATTGGTGAACTTTGGAATTGCTTGGCCCTTCTCTTGCCTCAATGTGGTCCATCTCATGTACTGGTCCTCATAGTGGCCACTAGGGTAATATTGTTCCTTTACCGCATCCACAAAAAAATCCCAAGTGGGCTCATCCCCATATATTCCAAGTGGGATCATCCCCATATGTGCTATATCTTTCAAGTATGGATCAAAATCCTTGAGGGTGAAATATGAAGGATAGTGCCCAAATCAAGCAACATGCCTCCTCCCATTTCCAAAATCGGTACACCACCTCTGGCAAGGACGAGGATCACCTTTCTGAAGACTTTCTCCAACATATTCCTCAAAATATTATTGAGGATGACAACACCCACCTTGACAGACCCATCGAGGAAGCAGAAATCATCAAAGCTTTGAATCAATTCCAAGATGAAAAATCTCAGGGTCCTGATGGCTTCACCTTACATTTCTATAAAAAATGTTGGCATATCATCAAGAAATACTTCATAAGAATGGTATGTTTCTCACTCAAGGATAAGAATTTGAGTGGAGAAACTAACTCCTCTTTCCTGCCTCTCCTCCCAAAAGAACCTGGAGCCTTCTCCCTTAATCACTTTAGACCCATCTCCCTGTGCAACATTTCCTATAAAATCTTGTCCAAAATAATTGCAAACAGACTCAACCCCCTCCTCAGCCTGTTAATCCTTCCAAACCAACGAGGCTTTGTAGCTGGTCACCAGATTTGGGAAAAATTCATTCTTATCCAAGAGGAAATCCATGCTAGTAGATCTCGGGGGGACTCTGGCATGGTTATAAAACTAGACATGGCCAATGCTTTTGACAGAGTTGAACATAACTTCCTCTTCAAGTTTTTTAGAAAATTTGGTTTCAATCAGAGCTTCACGGATTGGATCTACTCCTGTATCGCCTCTCCTTGGATAGAACCCCTGATAAATGGAAGACCAAGTCCTTTCTTCAAGGCATCTAGAGATCTAAGACATGGATGCCCCCTTTCCCTCTTGTTCTATGTGATCATGGCCGAATCACTAAACAAAAATCTTGAATGGGAAAGCGCAAATGGAAAAATTCCTGGAATAAAAATTGCTCAATGGGTAAAAAGGTTGAACCAATCTCAATTTCATACGACACAATCCTCCTTAGTGGAGCTCCCAAAACCACGGCCATAAGAATCCTCCATGTCCTGGGTACCTACCTTATAGTTTCAGGAGGTCTCATAAACAAATAAAAATGACAAATTTATACCTGGAATGTCTCGAAAATTATCAGAGTGGGAATAGTTCAAATCATGGGGTTTTCCATTGCCCAAGACTAATTTCCTCAGACGATAAAATAATCTCCTCATGCTATCATAACAAGAGTTTTCCATTGCCCAAGAGGAAATATTCCCAAGACGATAAAATCTTAACAGGGGAAAACCTCATGAAAAACGACTTTCATGGCCCCTTCATCTGCCCTCTTTGCCAAAATAGTCAAGAGCACATCAACCATTTATTTTGGGATTTCTCTTTTGTGAGAAAGATTTGGATCCTAGCCTTTTGGTATCTGGATAGAAATATAATATGACCCTCTTCTCCCCATCCCAGCCTGGGAAACTAGGACAAGTGGTATTGGGGATCCTTCAAGGACAAGAAATCCCTGAAGCACATTTGGCAGGTGATATCAAAGTTTATCTGTTGGTAGAACTAGTTAACGAGAAACAAAAAAGTCTTTCAAGGGAAGGCCTCCCTTCCCCAAACAACAGCCGCTAAAGAGAATTTTTTGATCTCAAATTCCATAAATTCAAAAGCCCTAAAAATAGAGGACCCAACCAATTGGACCACCTAAAAAAAAGACTAGATGACAAGATTCAATCTGAGAGCTTCCAAGCACATCAATGCAACAAATAGATCAATTTTGCAACTTCACAACACTCTCAACATAGAACTATGGATCCAAAAGAAAAAAGTACATACCCTTTGTTTTGATGGAGCCTCAAAGGGAAACCCAGAGGAGGTAGGCGTGGGGGGTGGGGGTACTCTTTGATCCCGGAGGAGAAAAAGCCTCAAGCTACCATTGGAATCTGGGGATAGAAACTAACAGCAAAGCTGAGGCTTATGCCCTCTTAAAAGGAGTACAACTAGCCCAAACCAAGGGAATCTGAGAGATTGTAGTTCTCGGAGACTCCAAAACCATAATATGAATGATGATATAGGGAACAAACCCTGGACACCCAAACCTAAATAAAATCATGGACAGAAGTAGACTGGTCTCCCAAGATATCAGAACCACCTTTTACCACATTCTAAGAAAAACAACAGTGAGGCCAACAATATGTCCAATGCATCAATAGGGGTAAAGCCATGCACCCTATGTATAGACAGGGTCTCAACCCTAGTGCCCCTTTACTAATGATAGTCTTGGATCAGAATATGGTTGGCGCAAGAAGGGGATACCCTTTAGGTCTAAACAAAACTTTTGGGCACATGGGTAGGAAGGATTGTCGCCACGCCCAAAATAAGAATGATGGGGGATTATTCGCACAACGAATATTGGGCCCACCAGGTGAATGGGTAAGCAAACCCAACAACATAAGGTGGATGCTTGTAGTCATCCGCATGGATCAAGGAAAATGAAGGCCCACCAGGTGGCATGCTCCACACGCAGATCTCTCTACCCGAGACAACTAGGTGGCCATCATCACGGAAAGTGTGAAATCCTTAGTTCATGTGGGAAATCTAGACTCTCTCCCTCATTTGTGTGTGATAGTGGTACGTGACTTTCAACTCCCACAATGTAGAAACTCCTTCATCATCACCCTCAAATCCACCCTCCCTTCCATGGCATCGAATGGAACAGTTTTCAGGAATCCTCCCATTAACTCATAGGTAAGTACACCTTTTCCTTCTTCAGAAATCATGACGTCATCCTTGTCCAGTGTATGGCTCCTGTAGCACCCATCCACAAGATGTTAAGAAATTAACCATTTATTTAAATACTTACACATTAACAACTTTGTTTTAACATGGTTTCATTGATTTTTATTTACACATTTCTTCTACATCTTCTCAATGATAAATCTAATAACATGATGAAATAAGTAGTAGGCTAACTTTAAGATTAAGAACTTAAAACATAAGTATACCCAAAATATCAATAACAAAAATATCACTGAAAAATACCTCCTCCTTAGTTTGTAGAAGCTCATCAGTTGTAATGTAGTCATGGGCACTTCCAAGTATTCTTTTCCCGCTTGCCCAAAGTGAAACAACGGAATCCTCCCTGCCAACTAGGATCCTAGCCGGCTTCCTAGCTCCAAGAAACCTTTTGATTTCTTGGCCCTCCATGCCTGTGACTCCAAACATATGCTAAACCTTGAATTATTAAGATTAGTAAACAACAATGTTCTAACTACCTAAGGTCAAAATATGGGGCATTACATACACCCACCCTTCAAGAAACTTCGTCCCGAAGTTATGATCATTCACAATATGAGGATAATTTATGATACAACTTCTTATTTATCTTTCGCGATAGCAATCCTTGTGTTATATTGGTCTCATTGGACAATGAATTGATTAAAACATGTCGAGGCTATTAATATTGATTGCAACTACGCATGTTTAGTAGGCACCTTACCATGTCTTGACTCTATTTTATTACCATTTAATGAAATGACATGCTTCTCTTATAGATTTATTCTTCCTAAGTTTGTATATTAAAGTATAGTATTCTAGTTTGATAGCCAATTAGAATCTTATCTCTTTATTGGTTCCTTAGTTAAGTGAATCTTATATAGAATTCGTTTATAATTTAAGCCAAGCATATAATTCCACCTAAAATATCTTAAAAATTATAACCAATTACCGTTGACTTTACTATCACTCTAACTTGAGTGATATAATACATATGCCATCATAAAATTTACCATGCTTAGGAACATTGACTAATATACTACTAAATGATTTTTATGTGATGTCATCACTTTACTATTTGTTTTTCCATTGTACTGAATATCTCTCTTTTCTTAAGTTGTATAGATTATATCTCAAACAAGTTAATTGTCTAGTATAGGATTCTCTTTATCACAGTCGAGGAAAATCCTTATTTCTATCATCAATTCACTATTACAAACATGCCTATACATAAAGAGCACTGTGTTGACACATGATTTAGTGAACATTTTATATCAATAAAAAAAAATTGACTACCTGATTTCATTCAAAATATTTAGTTATTTGTCCTTGAGGTTTTCTCTTCTCAGCATTGTACTTCTTACAGCTCAAAATTATATCCTCTATACCTACATAGTACTTACCATCTTTGGTAACTAGCTCTTTTCTTGTTCATTTCTAGCACTTTCAAGTTTTTCTCCTACTATGAAAGACGTTTTTAACAATGGTAAGCACGTGTTCATCATTCCTCATATATATTTATTTATTTACTTATTTATTTTCAAACAGAGTTTCTTCATAGGGAAAAATCTTTGTTAGTGAACAAGTAGTTGCTAGACCAATTAACTCATTTCAAGGTGTGTCCTCCTATTTAGATAACTCACCTCTCGTACAACGGAATCGTACATAGTG
>ML784594.1:241393-253064 GCA_009831015.1 Picea engelmannii
TCAATGATGATCACAATAATGTAGGGAAGTAAGAATTAGAACATTCAACATCATTCACACATATGAGATACACAGGGACATATATTTCCTGAGGAAACCCATAAAGGGTAAAAACCTCTTCTTATTTATATGATAAGTAATCTATACATTTTGTACATTATCATACTTATGAGCACCAACTCATAATGAGGCTACAACCTCTGTTTTGCAAGTTGTTACTTGTTGAGAGCACCAACTCTCTAGATTCTCTAGCACCCACTAGAAGGAAGCATCGACTCCCTGGTTTCTATAGCACCCACTAGAAGGAAGCACCAACTCCCTAAGAGCTTTAGCACCAACTGGATGGAAGCACCAACTTCCTAAGAGTTCCAACACCAACTAGATGGAAGCACCAACTTCCAGTTACACAGGCATCGACCTGTATATCAGAGAACCAATGTTCTCCCTTGCACCACCCTACCACCCCGGTTTCTCTATCTACAACCAGATGGAAGCTACAACTCCCTGTGTCCAAGCACTCACTTGAACCTCTGAGGAAAACTGTCCTCCCTAGCACCACCCTACCTCCCTGAAATATCAATCTTTGCTACTGAAACTTATTACAGTGATATAACGTTCATCAATGGCTTACCAGTCTCATCACTATTCTGCTACACTGGCCTGCTATGTTTGCCTCATTGTCTTCCTGCACACATGCCTTGCACTTTCTGTTCTTCTTCCGTTTATGCTTAGTGCACCATGTCCATTTAATGCACCATTCCTCTTCTGTGTATTTCAGCTGCTGCACACTGCCTCCTTCTACACGCTTGAATCACTCTCAACAACAACCCTCATCTCTTCTTTGTTCTACATTCCCCTCATCTCTATGCACCTTCTACATGCTATATGCACAATGCTTCTGCATGCTCTCCCACACGCCATTGTTCTCCACATCGAGATATTCATTGCCACTCCACATTTACACCACTTCACTCCCTCGAGCATCAACACACTCTCTCTATTCTGCATGTTCTCCTCGTGTCGATTCCTCTTCTTGATCATCATGGCAATTCCTCATATTTTCTAGTGGTTATACCCATGCGTTCATCATCACTGGGTGTTATGTTGAGATTCCTTAGCATGTCTAGCAGTTGAGACTCTTCGTCTTCTCTATCATAGTCAAGTCATCCTATCTGCTGCAGTTACAGGCTTCAACGCTCTTCCATCTGTCAATCACCTCTATGAACATTCTTCATTCCACTAGCAGATGCCTTGAGACTCGTCAACTCCTCTGGAAATCACACTGAGGCCTCTTTGATTTTTCTGTGCAGAAACAATCAATGGTTTCTAGCAGTTACACTGTGAACCTCTTGAGCCTTATGCCTTTGGCACCTTTCACCTTTCCTTTCACATGTGGCCTCAGGCGGTGACCACATGCCTGTTCAGAAGGCGCTTTTGCGATTCATATTTCGACAATTTCTATTGTGAGGCATCTTGACTCTCCAAGTCACGATCTCTGAAATGGAGATTAGCTTTGTGCTAGCTCCTCCCTTGAGCCTTCCTCGATGTGACCATAGGTTATGACCAGGCGCCAATTCTGAACATGCATTTTGCATTTTGCATTTCGGGGATTCTCTGAAGAGTTGTCTTGACTCTCCATGTCCCAAACTCCGAAATGGAGCTTGTCTCTTCAAGATATTCTCTACATCTCTTCGATGATGTGACCACCGTCGGTGACCAAGTGCTTATCCATAAAGCGCTTTTGCAATTTTTCATTTTGGAATTCCTATGATTAAGGGTCTCGACACTCCAAGTCGTGATCACCAAAATGGAGCTTGGTTGCACTAGCTCCTTCCTCCATATTCCACAAATGTGACCAATGGATGTGACCACAGCCTTATTCGAAAAAGATTTCAATGTTTCAGCATTTCTGTGATGAAGTGTTTTGACACTCCAAGTCACAAACCCCGAAATGATCCGAAGGTATTTTGGTGTTTCTCATTTCGTCATTTCGACATTTCTGTGACTCCAAGTCATGAACCCCAAAATGATCTGAAATTATTTGGGCATTTCGCATTTCGATGTTTCAACATTTCTGTGATGAAGTGTTTTGACACTCCAAGTCACGAACCCCAAAATGATTTGAAGGTATTTCATCATTTCGCATTTCAGCGTTTGGAATTTCTGCGATGAAGTGTTTCGACACTCCAAGTCACGAACCCCAAAATGATCTGAAGGTATTTCTTCATTTCACATTTTACGATTTCATCATTCTTGTCATGAGTGTCCTTGACACTTCCAACTCCCAGTATCCAAAACTCCAAAATGTTGTCAGATCAACATTCCATGATCTCCCTTTGATCAACAACTCAGATTAAATCGTGGTTTCAATTTTCACGATTTTGAGAGGTTAGGGCACCTCCTTCCTTTGACTTTCCAGTCAGCGAAATGTTGATTTGTGACCACGTGTCCTTCCCGAAGATGGACGGTCCTCCTGCTTTCGGGATTTTGTAAGCCCGCTTCTCCTAGCACTTTAAAGAACATGCAGGTTCTCCTAGATCCAATGATGGTTGGACCCTGCGCTCGGATCTAATGCCCAAGATATGTCCTCCATCTTTGTGCTCCTCCTGTCTGGATTCAAATCTGACTTTCATTGGGAATTCTGAATGGGATACAACGATCATTGTTTCTCTTCATTGTTACACTTCTGATCTTTCCAACGCTGCCAACGTCACTACTATTCCTTCCTGTAACCATACCTTTGTCGTTGTTGTTCTTGCCATCAATAATTGTAAGCATGCTATCGTTGTTGTTGTTCTTGCCTGTAGACATGCCATCGTTGTTGTTGTTCTTTCCATCAATGACAAGCACACTCTTCTTGTAAACATGCCAACAACCTCAGAGTTAGGAGCATGACTAATCACACTTGCATGAAAATTCAAACTAAACTTCAATCCATCGTGCTTCCCCAGCAACGACGCCAAAATGTTAGGCCGAAATATTGTCGTTTAATTCTGTTGTAGTACTTTCCCAACTATTTAATTTTTCAATCTGAGTTTCATAGGATTACGAAGAACACACACTATATATGCAGGACTGAAGTAGAATTAATCTAATCTAAATTGTTGAAATGAAATTAATCTAGGAAAGCATTGAATGACTAACTAGGAAAGAAGGAAATTAATATAGGAAAGCAATACAATCATGTGAAGAGTTGAATGACAAAAGACATAAGTGAGATCACACAATAAATCAATCTCAAATCATATTACAAAAATCAAATGCAAAGTATGAAAGAATAACAATGTAAGAATCAAAGCTAAGAATCCCCTTCTCCTAATTACAAGACTAAATTATGAATTTCATGCCCTCCCGTGAAGACATAACACTCTCTTATATGCATGAGTGTCATAATGACAGATCCACTATTCTCTCAACCACTCTCAACTACTTTCCCATTATTACAAGCTATGATCTCTTCAAATCCTCTACACATCTCTCACATATCTTAGATAAGATATGCCAACCAAATCTTCCATGATCTTCTCTCTTTCAAATCTTCAAGTTTGAAGATGTAATTCGAATTTGAGGATAGGTGGTGAATTTTGACTTTGTTGAAATCTTTAAATATACCTGCACACATAATTAAACTCATCCAACTTTTATATATAATGAAAATATGTTAATTTCTAATATTTAATCACAAATTCACTTATAATACTAAAATGAATAAAGTGGAAAATAATAAGGTGAAACCCAAATATATGTATGGAAATGGTATGATAAAAATTTTATTAGGACCATGAAATGTAAGGAATAGTGAATAGAAAAGAGGATATAAATGTGACTTTTCTGAGTCTTAACACTTACTATCCCACTTACCATCCATGGATCATGGCAGTTTACCCCACTTACCATCCATGGAACATGGGGAAGAGGATACATTACCATCCATAGAACATGGGGAAGTGGATGGTTTACCCCACTTATCATCCATGGAACATGAGGAAGTATTAGGAGGATACACTCTTTAGAAAAAAATGTATAAAGAACTAGCTTAAATCCATGGTAACTCTATTTATCTTTATTGGTCTTTATTGGGTGGAGAGGGATCAAACAACATGAGGTGAAAACATTTTTTTAAGATGAAAAAACTTAAAAAAATGTTTTCACCTACATGAATTTACTCCCTATCAATCAAATAAAAAGTTAAAGTGAATCTAAACTAATTAAAAAAAATTATGGTAAATAAAGAATTAACTTAAATCTAAGCTAATTAAAAAAAATTATATGAAAAATTTAATATTTATTTATAGTGGATTTAATTCATAAGCTTGTGACTAAAATTTTCTAATAAAGAATTAGCCAAATGTTCTATCATATTTACAACCACCCAGGAAACTATTGAACTAGTAGCCTTAAAAGAGTTTTCAATTAAATTTATAGAAATATTTATATGTAACAACAACATCCAAATAAATGAAAATTTATTGCTTTATTTTTTTGGATCCCATTGCCATGTTGGGATAAATGGGATGAAAAGCATCAAGACACTCTTTTCCTATGGAGTTTTCTAGTAGAGTTTCTATATAATATAAATGAATTCATCCATACACTCAGGTCTACTGTTGCAAATATGGTAAAAAGCTATACTGACTACAAATTGTCTGCTCCTGTAGCTGCTTTATTCTATGAAGTACAATCACTCCAAGTATTCTCAACGTGCATGCATGCAGCTACTTATGCTTGAGCTATAAAACCGATTGTTCGACAGAATGTGAATCCGAATAGTTAAGCTTTGGAATTTCATATAATTTGTTGGGATTCTACGTGGATTCTACCAATAAATCTATGAATAAATGTCATCTCTGCGAAGATTCGTTGACATAACAGCTCCCAGAATCGAGATCATGTATGACAGAAAACCCAGTAAATACTAGAGGCTTGCTGATTATAATATCACATTTCAGACATCAACGCCTTATCCAGCAAATTACCGAGAATGGTAACCAATATGGGACCTGCACGTTCTTCCAACATAGGGATAGTTTGACAAAGTCAGAGGCAGAGAAGAAAAACACAAATGTAGGAGAAATGATCGTGGGGCATGCTTACCCTTTTCCATATCACTGTTAATAAAGATTACAATGGAATTAATAATACAGAACCGATCTATGAGCAAACTGTTGTGAATAATATCTAAACTGAAAACTAACTATACTCTAACTAAATCTAATTGGAAGTGCTTGGAGATTAATTATTTAGACACTTCCCCTTAATCTCAAGGGTTACATTTATCAACACTTATAATGCCCAACTTTTTTTTTGAAATTCAAAAACAATTTTTGCTAATGGTTTTGTAAAGATGTCTTCAAGTTGATTCTTTGATTCATGAAATTGAAGAGGAATGCCATTATTATTGGCAAGCTCTCAAATGAAGTGAAAGCGAGTGTCAATATGCTTTTTTTTTTCTTGTGAAACACATAATTCTTTGACAATATGATGGCTGAGTCGTTGTAACAAAAAATAGGAGTTGTCTCATTTAACATATGTGCTATATATTTCAAGTGTATTCTCATCCGTATTGCTTGGAAAGATGATGTTGTAGCCACATACTATGCCTCTATTGATGATATTGCAACTATAGAATATTTCTTGGATGTCAATGAAATCGTTTTTTTTCCCAAATGAAAATCATAACCATATGTATTTTTCCTATCCTCAATATTCCTTGCAAAGTCAGTATTTGTGTACCCTGTGAGTGAATGATCTTCATAATTTGTGTACCAAAAACCATAGTTGATTGTCCTGTAACATATCTTAGAATTCATTTTCCAACTTTCCAGTGAGAGTCCTTGGGGGATTTCATAAATCTAGAAACAAAACTTGTTGCAAACCATATATTAGGTCCATTTGTATTAAGGTACATGAGACTACCTACCAACCTCTTATATAAAGTTGAATCAATTATTGAACCTTCATCTTATTTTCTCAATTTTGTTCCTAGTGTTGTAGGAGTTTCTACTGGATTGCCAATTTATCCATTCTAAACCTTTTTAGAATGTCTATAGAATACTTTTGTTGAGAGACAAAAATACCATGGGAAGATAGATCAACTTGAATTCCCAAAAGGTGTTTCATGAGACCAAGATTAATTATTTCAAATTTTGTTTTCGTGGAAGCTTTAAACTCTTCTAACATAAGATTACCTATGTAGATCATGTCATCAACATAAAGCCAAACAATGATAATTTTACCTTATTGATTTGATTTTGTGTAAACAGAGGGTTCATTGTTGCTCCTGCTAAATTCACTATTGATTAAGTAAGAGTCAATTCGACTGTACCAAGCTCTTGGAGCTTGCTTGAAGCCATAGAAGTTTTTTTTCAACTTATACACTTTGTCATATTTTCCTTTGACTTCAAATCCACATGATTGATCTACATACATTTCTTCTTGCAATATGCTATTCAAAAAGGTTGACTTTGCATCAAACTGGTAGACTTGCCATTTGTTTTAATATGAAGTGGCTAAAATGATCCTTATTGTATTAACCTTGCTACAAGAGCAAATGTTTTGCCAAATTCTATGCCAAGATGTTGAGAGAAACCCTTGGAAACCATCTTTTTCTTATGCTTCTCAATCTTTCCTTTTTCAGTGAGTTTTGTTTTGTACACTCACTTGACACCTATGATGGATTTGTCTATTGTTATAGCAATATTTTCCTCACTCCATGCAACTTTCTTAGAAGGCCTTTTCCATTTCCCTATGTAGACTTGAAGTCCCCTTTTGCAGTTCCAATAGCTAAAAATTGTATTTTTCCACATACAACTATACAACATGTGTATACGTAGGTTTCAGCATTACATCCCATGTACATCAGGTTTTGTGCTCAAAATTAAAAAAATTGTGTCAGGTTTCCATGTCACGTCATGGGATCCATGATACTTGACCTTCCATATTTTAGAAATGCTCTGACTCGGCCCTTAAGTTCCATTTGAAGGCTATAAATGGGCCATATCTAAGTGTTAGAATATAGAATATGGTGTGCTCATTTTACCATTGACGATACCTTCGTCGCCCAACCATAGGCTAAAGCCTCCCTCTGAGCACCTTAACCTTGACTGAGAATTCCTCTGGAAGCAAACCCTGGGTTAGATAGCCAAACAAAGAGTAGTGCATCAATCCCCAAGGATAGCGCATCACAAAAAGGCTAATCAGATAGTCCAAACCCTAGCCAAGAGATATTCAAGCCAAATCTGAGATCTTGCTGCTGCTGCAGCTGCACCACCTCTTCCTCCAAACCTGTGCACAAGATTGCAACTGCAGTGCGCACCAAACTGCAAAACTGCAATTCTGAGATGCTGCAAATGAGAATTGGCGCCCTGTATTTATAATGGTTCTACCAATTTTTTGGGGGCCGACTTCTCCTTCTGGATAAGTGTCTGTTTAGTATATTATTATAATTTCTGGCCGACTTCTTCTCTTGGAGGCTAATAGCCTAATATAAATTATCCTCTTGAGCCGACAAGGCTTCTACGGTTATTATCCAACTCATTAGGGTTTATCTTGCTTCCCAGAGTCTTCTATTCTCGTCAGGTTGACACATGGGGTTAAATACCTCCCACAGCTACCATAATATTAACACTCCCTCCTAGCTAGAGAGGTATTTATAGGTAATAGACTTGAGCACAAAACATACCATTTACCTGGTAGCATCAATATAGTCAGCTAGACTATTTTATGACTAGATCATGAGCATCACCATCATCATCAACTGCATCATCTATCGAAACCATACTTCATCTGTGTAGTTAGATATGATGTTGGATAAGTCACTCTCACCATAGAGTGATGCAAGAGGAGTAAAAGGTTCTGAACTATTTTCCATCTGGAAAATATCTGTTCGTCATTCATCTGAATGATCATCATCTCCAATAATTTGTTCATAGTCTTCAAGGAAATTAGAACAAGAATAGAACACAACTGTGTATATTCATAGTAGTACACAACTACAATCCAGTGGTTAACTACCACATCAAGTAACACTCAAGTACTTGATCAACAATGTATAGTTGTGAACAGTGAAACATATTCACCACAGTAGTCCTCATCTACTATCATATAGTCTTCATAACAAACATTTGAGAGAATCCTGCATAGAAACAATGTTATGATAAAAACTATATCATCTGGGCCAATCTTTCACTCACGTCTGTGAGATCTGAAAGAATGTTTGCCACCACAATAGTCTTCATCTACATAAAAACAATGTTATGATAAAAACTGAATCATCTGGGCCAATCATTCACTCACATCTGTGAGATTTGAAAGAGTGTCTGGCCTCAGTATAGAATATCAACAATAATCATCTGGGCCAATATTTCACTCGCATCTGTGAGATCTGAAAGAATGTCCACCCTCAATATAAAATATCAACAATGGGCTATCTACCCCATTCTTCTCAACCAAGGAGGAAGGATTATTTCTTATTTCTGAACCTAGACCATTTATCACCCTGGGCCATTCTTCCGACACTAAACAAAGTGTAACTTGGAGAGAATGAGTCTTCTCTCGAGAAATGTTTGGACCATTCCTTGCCCTGGGCCATTCCTCTGACACTAAACAAGGTGTAACCTGGAGGGAATGAGTCCGCCCTAAGGAATGACTGTCCTGGACTATTCCCCACCCCGGGCCATTCTTTCGACACTAAACAAAGTGTAACCTGGAGAGAATGAGTCTGACCTCGAGGAATAACTGTCCTTGATTGCTAAGCCTGGACTATTCCCCACCCTGGGCCATTCCTCCGACACTAAACAAAGTGTAACTTAGAGAGAATGAGTTTTCCCTCGAGGAATAACTGTCCGTACCATTCCCCACCCTGGGCCATTCCTTCGACACTAAAGTGTAACCTGGAGAGAATGTATAACCCTCGAGGAATGTTTGTCCTGCATCAACTTCCAAAATAGATGATTCTTCGAAATTGCTCACAACTATGAACTTCGAAAGAATGAATGCCCAGTGAGGCGGACCATTCTACTTGACCACTACTCAGAGTGTCTGCCAAGAAGAATGACTGTCCTAGACCACTCCCCATAATGGGAAGTCATTGTCTATGATAAATCAACAGTCAGTATGCCTCCCATGTTAACTAGAATGGGAAGTCACTATCCATCAGAAATCTCAATCCACTTTCCGAACAGGAAAGCATCTGTCCAATCTCAACTATTTTTCAATTACAAAGATAAATAATATTTGCAATGCTCCCTCCTAAATGGAGAGTTATTTCAATCACAAAAATAAATGTTTGCATACCTTCTTCTAGTTTGGAGAGTCTTCCCTTCCAGCTAAGAGAGTCATTTCCATGAGCTCTAGCTTGAGTATGCAAGTTCTTTCATCTTGAATAGAGGCTTTACCAAAATGTATGCTCATCTGCTCATCTGTGGAGATATGTATTTCAGAAATCATTTTCTTCTTTTTGGACTTCATCATGGATAGTGTAATGCTTGTACTATAGTCTGGAACACTGTGAAGGCTTCATGTAGATCTGAACAATAGAGTATATCATAGTTGGAGAAATGGAACATATCCATGTGGTACTTCTTTTGTCATCATGAGATCTGATTTTCTGAGTAGACATGTTGATGTTATAGGAAATCTTCACCACGCTTCTGCTGTGCACTGGAGGTTCTCCACCAAGTTGTCTTCTTCTTATCTGCATAGAGGAGTCTCTTTCTGGTATGCCTCAAGGTCTTGAGATTTCTCTTCATATGCTCTTTCTCTGGAGAATATTCTTTGCATTATTCTGATGTAGAAATCTGACTCATGGATGTTGCGGATGATATAATGACTCATGCAGTGATATGCCTGGTGTACTGGAACAAGTAATCATCATAGTATTCTCCCTCCATCTGGGAAAACCTCTGGTTCTATATCTCACAATGCTTTCATTCATAATTCTTCCATACATTGTTATTCATCACGACTTTCAGTTCTTCTACTTGATTTCTTTTAGTGAGTTCATATCAAGCTGGTAATCTTGATATAACGACTGGTTCTTCTGGCTTCTCTTTCTTTCTCGAAATATTCATGTTCTTCTTCAAGTTTTTCTTTAGCTCTTGGTTCCAAGGATTTTCTTATAGATTCCATTCTCTAGAGATTCCACTTCTTCCTTTCATCATAGGATCACGGATCTGGATGAACAATCGGGGATTCTTTAAAGCTTCTGAGGAAGTCTTCTTCTACGGATGAACTGAACATGTGTTGTCTTTCATGACTGCTACCATGGATATATACATTTCATCATCTTTAATGGATCATAGGATTAACTCCCTCCTAATCCTTGCTTTATGTAAGAGTGCATATAATCGGCTCCCTCCATCTGATAGAGTCCATACTTCCATCTACATCCTTATTGTCTTCTACAATATATAATTGGCTTTCTTTATCTAATAGAGTCCACACTTTCGTCTTAGTTGTCGTCATAAGTCTTTCTCCAATTCCTCTTGATGTCTGACTTCTAAGTCTCATCAAGATCGATTCTGATTTCGGCTTATCTTGTAATAGCTTTCACATGATATATTTCATTCTTTCATGTGTAATATCTAATGATATTCATTCTTATCTTGTTTTTCTTCTATAGATACAGTTCTTCTTGGAACACATTGTATTCCAAGAGATATATATACAAGATATGTACACGGATGATGCAAGAAATATATGTACAAGAAAACAAGAAAAAGTGTTGTTACCTTTTAGTAGAAGAAGTCTCTTCCATCTTGCTTAGTCTTCTTTGCAGGTTCCTTTTCTTCGACAATCGATGCTTCGTGTTTCTCCTTCCTTTTCTTTAGCTCGGGACACTGATTCCTCTAGTGACCGTACTTTTGACAGTTGAAGCACTGTATTTCTGAAATGTCTTTTCTTTTCTTTGGCTTCCTTCTTGAATCGAACTTTCTTTTGTCCCTAAGGTTCTTGAATCTTACTGTGAAGGCTTGATCATCGTACTTCTTTTGAGGTTTCTATTTTGCATTGATCCTTGATTGTTCTTGAGCACAGCAAGTCCAAAGTTCTTCAAATGTCGGGTACTCCTTCCTTGTGTTCATGCTTGCAGCAAATGCATCTGATGTCTTGGGAAGAACATTGAGTACTATGTTCACCAATTCCTTTTCTGAAGTGATCTCTTCAATAACTTGTAGTTGATCTCTTAGCTGGGAGATCCTTACAAAGTATGATGTTATGCTGTCGTCATCATTCATCTTCATGTCATAGAGCTCATTCTTCAGACTCATAACTTGTCCAATGTTTCTGACTGAGAAGAGATTTGTTAGGGCATCGTACATCTTCTTCGACGAGTCAAGATGGGAGATGTAGGATATTAGGTGGTCTTTTATGAAATCCACTATTATACTCATGGAATTGATGTGAATGTCTTTGAACTTCTCCATAGCTACAATGTTCTGCGGTTCCTTCTCTTATCCTTCTTTAAACTCTGGCTTCACGATCTTTCCTTTGACAATATCTAGCACTTTATTCTTAGAAAGGATGAGGTAAATCCTTGTCTTCCATGCTTTGAAGTTAGAGTCTCCATCTAGCTTGTTTTCAGACTTCATAGAGTTCATCATGGCTTACTTGACTTGGTCAAACCCTAGATTTGACCAGAAATTCAAACTTCACATCTTGGTCTTCTGAGAGT
>ML784594.1:259438-275175 GCA_009831015.1 Picea engelmannii
CTTAAATGCATTCTCCATTGATTTGGGTTCCCAAAGGTGAACCTCATGTTGAATATTATCCTTTAAAGTTCCTATGAATACATCAATCAAGTGCTCATATGGAATATATGTTACCTTTATATTCAATCTTTGGAAGTTCTCAATGTGCTTGGTAACTAAACCCTTTTGCTTGAGATTTATCAATTGGCTAAAGAATGTATTGCTCCTTGTATCCTCATATTGTGCTATCATTTCTTTTGTGAAAATTGACCAAGTGATGAGTGATTTGTGAGAACAAAGCCATCGATACCATACAAATTGATTGGGTTCTAAATATAAAGAAGAAATTCCTACCTTTTGTGTATATAGCACATTATGTAGATCAAAGAATTTCACCATCTGAAGTATCCATGTGATTGGATCCTTGCCATCAAACTTCCTCATATCGATCTTAGGAATGTGGTTGGTATTCAACCCAAAGTTGAAGTTTCTCCATTCTTGATTCACCTTCCTTGTGTCCTCATCATGAATTTCATGGGATGCATTTTCACTTTCAGGTGTCTTCTCTGTTACGAAATTTTCAATACTTCCATGATCTCCTCTTTTAAACCATCCATCTTAGTATTTATTGCCTCTAACTTAGCTTCCATATCTTGTAGTTCATCTTTATTACTATCTTCTTTTGTAAATCATTTATGTCCCTATGCATTTATTCACCTTCATCAAGATTCCAAGAAGGATTGTCTGTAGTCTTATTTGGTGTAGAAGTTCCCTTTTTGGGTGGCATATTGGCCAAGTATCACTTTTGAACCTTGATTTTGAGGTGGTTCTTCTAGACAATCTTTCTTCTATTGTATCTCCCAAGTTTTTTCCCTTTTGGTTATGAAAATTTCTTTTATATAGTTCTATGATATTTCTTATATGCAATACCATAGATCTAATCAAAATTGGATGTGCCAAGTGGAATTTACAGTAACTTCCCCACAACTTGCTGATTTTTTGCCTTTCCAGGAGATCTCCCTTGTATAGCATTCCCCACACAAAATAATTGATATAAAATTATGAAACTGGTACCAGAAGTACTACAAACTGTACTCTATCCAATGAAACCAGTCTCACTTAATTCAGATACTCTCGGAAGAAGTTATGCTTGTTTTACCTGGAACACCTTCTTGAGACTAGTCAATAGGATTAGTCAGATACCCTATCTTCCACAGGGTGTATCTAGAAATGTAAGATGAACCAGAAGATGAAATTTTTACCACATATACCTTACTATTTTTTGTGAATATCCTCCTTAGTTCAGGGTCTGAAATGTTACAGAAACGTTTTTATAGAGAAAATTCTACAATGACTCAGTTTAGGATGATTCCAAAACCCTATCTCTCACAGGATGTATCTCCAAAATTATAAGGCCTTAGGAGCTGAAAGTTTAAACAAACATACCTTGATCCGTATACTAAATATCCTCTGAGCCGTTTCTTTTGAAACATTGTAGAAAAAAAGTTATAGAAAAAATTCCAAGGTGTCTCAGATGTAGCAACGAAACCCCAAGACCTTGAGCTCTAATACCATATGTTAAGAACCAAATATCAATATAGCATAGAAAAAACTTAGAATAAGTACTCAAAGCCTTGAAAAAGAGACAATTTCAGATAATAATCCTCTTCGAGGGGGCCACCTCCTTTTACCCCACATAAATGTTCAAGTACAAGATGATTCCAAATGAAAATGTCTCCTTCATATATATAGGAGACTAGGAGGTATAATTTCAACTAATGGAATAAAACCGACATAAATAAAATAAAATTACTAATGTAATATGCCTCAATTAAGGGGTAATGAGACAATATTAGGGCTTAATAGGTATCCACAAAGGTTACTTGCATGGATTATTCTGCAGGTACCCTGGGTTAAATAAGGGTCAGACAACACACATCCTTTATGGAGGATTACCTCTTTGAGGGGATCTCACCAATTAGTTATTAATCCCACAAGGGTCCTTATAATTGATTCTGATACCTATGATATTTGACAAGGATTCTTAGGCCCCTCTTGGGTGAGGCATACCTACTTTAGGGAGGGTGGCCTCTTTCAACCACTTTATCCTATTTGTGTGAATATTGGCCTTTTGTTTATTTTGGTGTGCTCTTTAATTGTTAGTTGGCCTTAAGATTTGTTTTTATATCTCAAGTATTGAGTCATCATGGAGCAAGAACAAATTCCCCGCAGGTCTCACCATTTGTTGAAGTTACCACTACATATTGAGTCTTTTCCTTCTAAAAGGTGTAAAGTTATCAAACGTGGTACACACACCTCCACCTAAAAGACTCGTGATGATACAAGTATGAGTATTGAGTTGATTCAGAAATATATTGGGATTCCTTCAACTCTCATACCTACTATAGTTAATGGTACTTGATGCAGGAGCATCTCTCCACGTCAGCCAACCAGCCAGCCATCCACGTCAGTGCATGCATTCAAGGATGAAGAGAGGCGCAACTTTCATCTTCAGTTTTGAATTTGAATCTAATTAATTTTGTAGGTTGTTGAGCCATGGAGTCATGCCTTTGTGAAGGCATTAGAGTAGGTAGGCCTTTAATGTTTGTAAGGCTGAGATCTAGATCTGATTTGTGGACTAGACAGCCCATTCAATGTGATTGAATAGGGTAGGTAGGTTGGAGGGAAGTGCTCTAAGAGCCTCCTCATGTAAAATATCTTGGGATGGTAATTGTATCTTAGGGTAGAGGGCCTGGGAGTAGAGAAGTAGAGAGAGTAGATAAGAGCTAAGAATTTGTTTACAGTCCATGCTCAAAACACCTTTGTAAAGAGGCATTTTATAAATACAAACAGAAGCAGTTTTTCCTGCAAATATTGTCTGTGTTGTGTGAATGTCTTTGTGTGTTCAATATATGTTGTAGATGTATGTTAGGTATGCATTTGCAGGGGTTTTGTTTGATTTTAGGCTCGAGAGGTCTTTGAGGTTTCATGCTAGGGGGGCGTGATAGAGTACTTCGGTCTCTAAATACCAGTGCACAGAAGCACTTCTGAACTCTGCGGATTCAGACAAAGGCGTGCCAGGTGGGCACAATAGCTGAAATCAACAACTCGGAAGGAAGACCTTTTGAGGTTGTTGAACACCTCAGAAGGCAAGGTTGTGGAGGAGAACACAGTTGCATACAAAATCTATGAGGAGTTCTGTGAAGCTCTGTTAGGTGGGCATTGAGCCAGTGCAAGGAGTGTACGAAAGAACTCTGCTGTGAGTTTAAAGGTAGACCGAATCTATGAGGAGTTCTATATAATTCTGCCAGGAGGGCATTGAGACAGTGTGCAGACAAGCACAAGAAGAGAACTCTATTGAGTTCTGTATTTTGGAGGAAGAATCCACTGAGAGATATTCACAGGGTTGTTGAACACCCAGAAAGTCTCACCAAGAGGTTACTTGAGTGAAGGATAGCCAGGAGGGTATCCCAATTCTCCATTTGAGGGAGAAAGGAAAAAGGACAAGTTTCCTAGGAGGTTGAAGCTACAGGAAAGCTCAGGACGGATAGCACCTTTGTGTGTGTGAAGACTCTGCAAAGGTGCAGAAGTCAAAGAATTCGGTGAGGATTTGAAGGATAAGCTCAGGAGGAGTAGTGCTTTAGGTGCACAGAGTTGTAGCTGCAAGGAGTGCAGAGGTCGAAGAAATATTTGGAGGAGTTTAGATTTCCCAACGATCAGGAGGGACAACGTTTGCATATACGTGCGAGAGAACTCAAAGTAAAGGAGTTCGCAGAGGAGAAAGAAGGAAAAGGTTGAGGCCTTTAGGCACTTGGAATTCTTCCAAGTGTAGGAGGAAATTTTTGAATCTTAGGAGGAGGCATAGTAGTCATCCGATCAGACTGGGAAAGAGATCTGGACCATTGGTTTTCCACATTTAGGAAGGAGCAGGAGGAGCGCACACGAAGAGGAAATCGTGAGTCGTCGAATCTCACTTAGATACCCGTCAGCTGTCGGATCTGATCAGAGTTGTGAGGGAGTTAAGCCTTCATCAACAGGGGAGTGAAGTCCCGACAAGAATTTTTCATCGGGATTTTGGAAATCAAGATATCGAAAGTCCTGAGGATAGGAGATTGGGAATCTCCAGGATGAAAACCCCAAAATAGATCTGAGACATCCATCGGTTGGGACATGTGGCGGAGATCGGGAGCAATCAACATTTCAGAGTTTGGAATTTCAGGGATCAACAGGACAAGATGTCGGGACATTTCGGCATTTGATTTCGTGAAATCGTGAAATGGATGTGGACTGTCCATATTGAAGGGACGCGTGGCATAAATTGAGGCCTTCAGGAAAAATCCTGATAGGAAGGTCCATCAGCATATCAGGGTTCAATATTTCACGAATCCTGAATATAGGAGATCTGTGCATTTTAGAACTGCAAAGTTCGAAATCGCAAAATGGATGTGGACTGTCTGTCTCGAGGGGACGCGTGGTAGAAATCGATGCCTTCGGGAAAAATACCAATAGGGGAGCCATTTTGTCATTTCAGGATTCGGCATTTCTTGAATCATGAAGACAGGAAGCACGTGCATTTTGGAAATGTGAAGTCTGAAACCCCGACAAGGTAGAAAGCTCTGCTATGGGGCTAGCTGACGTCACTTCGTCATATCGGGAAATCGGGAATCGGAGCTTCGAGAGTTCCAATGGAAAGAACCCATAGGCATTTCAGTGTTTGAAAACCCGAAATCGTGAAATGAATGTGGACCTTCCATCTTGAGGGGACGCGTGGAAGCAATCTAGACTTTCGGGGAAAATCCCGAAAGGGAAGCCATTTCGGGAAATCAGGATTCGGAGGATCGGGAATCCTGAGGACAAATGTGTTTTGGCATTTGAAAGCCCGAAACCCCGAAAAGGACTGCGGTCATATGGAATAGTGGTCACATGGACCAGGAGATAGCCTAGAGGGGCTAAACGTTGTTGAAGCTGTTTCGACGAATTGGTATATCAGAGATCGGAAGATCGAGAAGACAGGGGTTCTTGTGACTTTAGGAATTAGGAAACCTCGAAGCTCGAAATCACATTTCCTGTGGGGAAATTGTTGATGGTCGTGTTTGGGGCCATGAAGGAAAAGGAAGGACCTATGGATCGGATTTTTAACAAAGATTCCAGTAAGGAATCGAAAGATCCACTTCGGCTCACGAACTAGACAGAACGATTCTATGAGCGGACATCAGAGACAATTTGCGTCAATTTAGGTATCAGAGCAGGACTTCACTTGTATATTTTAGGTGAAGTGAGGAAAAAGGAGACAGAGTGTTGGAGACTCTGTAAGTGATGGCTTGCAAGTGAGTAGCAGATTTTCCAGGAGGGAAGACAGAGACAACAATATGACTACTGAAGGTTGTAGATAAGCTGGAAGGAAAATCCCAAAGATGATGAGCACAGCCAAAAGGGGGAAAGAACTTGCCGACATCAGGGAAAGAATGGAAGATATTGAACTATGGATGCAGTAGAAATACAAGCCAGGATGGGTATATGAATGGCCCATGAAGACGAAGGTAAAATGGCCAGCTAAGAAGTTGATGGCTAGAAGACAGTGTAGGTTGTTAAGAGGATGGTTGAGGCATACTGAAAACCTCGACGAACCTAAGGAGATGGTTCAGATATGTGAACCAGAGACTGGGAAAGTTCTCGGTGAAGAGAATGAAATGGGATCAGCTTAAGATCTCAAGAACTACCAAGAGGGAAGAGAGGAAATTCCAAATTGCCAGGTGGGCAAGGAGTTGAAATCAGTTGAAGATCTCACGGACTGTTAGGAGGACAACCAAGGAATTTCACATTGCCAGTTTGGAAATGAAATGAGGTCGCTGGGGGATCTCATAGACTGTCAGGAGGGCAACGAAAGGTTTCCAGTTTGCCAAGTGGGAAAGGGAACAGAGATGGAATTAGTTGATTCCATGGACTGCCAGAAGAGAAGCAGCAGGGAAATCCCATATTTCCAGGTGGGTAGGGATGAACAGATGAGACTATCTGAGAGTCTCATAAACTCAAAGGTGAGTTTGGATCAGCAGGTGCAACTGACAAAGGAGGAATATCGGAGAAATATTCTAATGATTGGAGGAATTGGAATATTCCTATCACTTAGCCCAGAGGAGGCAGAAATCTATGTTGCAGATGCAGCAACAGCAGAAGGACAACCAGCTGAGACTGTCAGGAAAGAAGAATTGGAGCAGACTTTGGAAGCTGCCCAAGTAGAAAAAGAAGAAGATGATAATTCTGAGGAGTGTCTCAATTCTTTCAGACAAGAAGCTGAGGAAGCTACAACACTGAAGCCAACAGCAGAAGAAGAAGAAGAGGATGATGAGCATTCCAAGGAATGGCTCAATATTTTCAGCCAGGAGACTGAAAAGACTAGAACCTGGGAGTTTGCAAAAGAAGAAGAGGAAGAGGTAGATAGCATTAGCTTTGCTGATCTATATGAACAGATTGAAGCCCTGGAGAGAAGGGTGAAGTGCATAGCATGCACATCCAACAAGTGAAGTTGGTAGCAGATGAAGAAGGCATGGGAGATCACAGTGATTTGCCCATTTTCAAAAAATTTATGCAGCTGGGGAGACTGCATGAATAGGGCCAACCATTTCAGTAGCTGGATGAGGTGATAGAAGACATCAGAAGGTTGATGGTAGAGTCAACAGAGACTTCCAGCAAGGAGAAGCTGGGCAGAAAGGACGTAGCAACAACAACGCAGAAGAAGCAGCAGTAGCAGCAGGGAGATGGAGCAGATGAACAACTCCAAAAAATTGTTTGGGATCCAGGAGGATTTCAACAACTGAGATGGGAAGCTCATGAGCAGGAGATCATAAATATTTTCAGCTAAGGAGTATGATGCAGGAGCATCTCTCCATATCATCCAGCCAGCAAGTCATCCATCTTAGCGCATGCATTCAAGGATGAAGAGAGGCATAGCCCTCATCTTCAGTTTTGAATTTCAATGTAATTAATGTTGTAGGTTGTTGAGCCATGGAGCCGTGCCTTTGTGTAGGCATTAGAGTAGGTAGGACTTTAATGTTTGTAAGGCTGAGATATAGATCTGATTTGTGGAGAAGACAACCCATTCAATGTAATTGAATAGGGTAGGTAGGTTGGAGGGAAGTGCTCTAAGAGCCTCCTCATGTAAAATATCTTGGGATGGTAATTGTATACTAGGGTAGATGGTCTGCGAGTAGAGAAGTAGAGAGAGTAGATAAGATACAAGACTTTGTTTACGGTCTATGCTTAGAACACCTTTGTAAACAAACATTTTATAAATACAAACAGAAGCAATTTTTCCTGCAAATATTGTCTGTGTTGTGTGAATGTCTTTGTGTGTTCAATATATGTTGTAGATGTATGTTAGGTATGCATTTGCAGGGGTTTTGTTTGATTTCAAGCTCGAGAGGTCTTTGAGGTTTCATGTCAGGAGGGCATGACAGAGTACTGCAGTCTCTGAATACCAGTGCACAGAAGCACTTTTGAACTCTGCGGATTCAGACAAAGACGTGCCAGGTGGGCACAATAGCTGAAATCAACAAATCAGAAGGAAGACCTTTTGAGGTTGCTAAACACCTCAAAATGCAAGGCTGTGGAGAAGAACACAATTGCAGACAGAATATCTGAGGAGTTATGTGAAGCTCTTTTAGGTGGGCATTGAGCCAGTGCAAGGAGTGCATAGAAGAACTCTATTGTGAGTTCAAAAGAAAAAAAAATCTCTGAGGAGTTATATATAATTCTTCCAGGAGGGAATTGAGACAGTGTGCAGACAAGCACAGGAAGAGAACTATGTTGAGTTCTATATTTTGGAGGAAGAATCCACTAAGATATCTTCACAGGGTTGCTGAACACCCAGAGAGTCTCAGCAAGAGGTTGCTTGAGTGAAGGATAGCCAAGAGGGCATCCCAATTCTCCATTTGAGGGAGAAAGGAAAACGGACGAGTTTCCTTGGAGGTCAAAGCTACAAGAAATCTCAAGACGGATAGCACCTTTGTGTGTGTGAAGACTCTACAGAGGTGAAGAAGTCAAAGAATTCGGTGAGGATTTAAAGGATAAGATCAGGAGGAGTAGTGCTTTAGGTGCACAGAGCTATAGCTGCAAGGAGCGCAGAGGCTGAAGAACTCTTTGGAGGAGTTCATAGTTCCCAAAGCTCAGGAGGGACAACGTTTTCATATACGCACGGGAGAATTCAAGGTAAAGGAGTTCGCAGAGGAGAAAGAAGGCAAAGTTTGAGGCCTTTTGGAACTTGGAATTCTTCCAAGTGTAAGAGGAAAGCACTCAAGCTCAGGAGGAGGCATAGCAGTCGTCCGATCAGACTGGGAAAGAGATTTGGACCATTGGTTTTCCATGTTCAGGAAGGAGCAGGAGGAGCACATAGGTAGAGGAGATCGTGAGTCATCGGATCTCACTCAGATACCCGTCAGCCGTCGGATCTAACCGGAGTTGCGAGGGAGTTAAGCCTTCATGAACAGGGGAGTGAAGTCCTGATAGGAATTTTTCATTGGGATTTTGGAAATCAGGATATTAGAAGTCTTGAGGAAAGGAAATCAGGAATATCCATGATGAAAACCCCGAAACAGATCCGAGCCATCCATCGGTTGGGACATGTGGCGGAGATCGGGAGCCATCGGCATTTCAGAGTTCATAATTTCAGGGATCAAGAGGACAATATGTCGGGACATTTCGGCATTTGATTTCACAAAATTGTGAAATGGATGTGGACCATCCATCTTGAAGGGACATGTCACAGAAATCGAGGCCTTCGGGAAAAATCTCGATAGGAAGGTCCATCGAAATATCAAGGTTCGACATTTCACGAATCCTGAATATAGGAGATCCGCGCATTTCGGAACTGTGAAGTCCAAAATCATGAAATGGACGTGGACCTTCCATCTTGAAGGGACGCGTGGCAGAAATCGAGGCCTTCGAGAAAAATCCCAATAGGGGAGCCATTTGAGCATTTGGGGATTCGACGTTTCACAAATCCTGAATATAGGAAGCACGCACATTTCAGAAATGCGAAGTCTGAAACCCCGACAAGGTAGAAAGCTCTGTTGTGGGGCCACCTGACGTCACTTCATCATATCAGGAAATCGAGAATCAGAACTTCGTGAGTTTCGAGGAAAATAACCCATAGGAATTTCAATGTTTGAAAAACCGAAATCGTGAAATGAATGTGGACCGTCCATCTTGAGGGGACGCGTGGAAACAATCTATAATTTCGGGGAAAATCTCGAAAGGGAAGCTATTTCGGGAAATCGGGATTCGGAGGATCAGGAATCTTGAGGACAAATGTGTTTCGGCATTTGAAATCCTGAAACCTTGAAAAGGACTGCGGTCATATGGAATAGTGGTTTCATGGACCAGGAGATATCCCAGGGGGGATAAACGTTGTTGAATCCATTTCGGCGAATCGGGATATCGGAGATCGGGAGATCGAGAAGATAGGGATTCTCGTGACATCGGGAATCAGGAAACCCTGAAGCCCGAAATCACATTTCCTGTGGGGAAATTGTTGATGGTCGTGTTCGGGGCCGTGAAGGAAAAGGAAGGACCTGCGGATTGGATTTTTAACAGAGATTTTAGTAAGGAATCGAAAGAGCCACTTCGGCTCACGAACTAGACAGAATGATCCTGTGAGTGGACATCAGAGACAGTCTGCGTTATTACTCCTTCGACACCTTCAACCACCATGGTTTTAGTGTCAGAGGTTTCCATCATCACTCTTGTCTGACCTATATTTAATACTCAACCTATAGTCAAGAACCCTTTTGGGCCTCTTTTTCATTCGTCAGGCTATAATACTTAGTCTATCCCTACGAAATCTACCCTTTTTCTTATGGTATGTCGAATTTCACATCACAATTTTCATCCTCAATCCCAACATCTAATCCAAATACTAGTATTGGACTTAGGGGCATGAATCCTCCACATATTCCATTCACATTTGGCAGTGCTCATATTCCCCAAACGACTCCTATGGTTGGAATCCTACCTCTTTTTCACCCTGGTTCTAATACTAGTCCTAATGCTCCTAGATGGAGTAGTCAACCTAGTGGACAATCTATTGTTTATGTTCCATACTTTACACCTACCTCTTCCACACCGATTTCGACCAACACATTTGGCATGAAGAATCCACCTCTATCCTCTGGATTCACACCCACGGGAGGTGAGTTTCACACTTTGTGCAACACCCAACATGGAGCTACTCTGATTGGGGGAAATATTTAAAAACCTCATCATAACATTCCTACTGGAATGGTGCCCAACCAACCCTTTATGAACCAGTTTGGAGGAGGGTTTTACAATCCCAGATAGGGCCATGGTGCATACCAGAACCCTGGATGGGATGCAATTTTCCAACAACAATATTTCTCAGGGTCTTGGGGCCAGGTGCCGCAACCCCATCTCCCTTTTCTAGCCACGCTCAATTTTCCAGACTTGTCAATATTAATGAATGACCCAGTGCATCATGACTCGACGTGGCCCCCCGTCCCTACCAAAATTCCTTCAGATATTCTGAAATTTGAGGGAAAGACTGGTGAGGATATTGGTGATCACATCACTAATTTTCATCTTTGGTTCTCTTCTAATTCCATTAACAATGATTCTATTCATTTAATATTGTTTCAATGCACCCTCACGCAGTTCATAAAGAAATGGTACATAGAGCTACCAGGGGGCATACTGAACTTTTAGTCAGATGGTTTTAGTCTCACTCAACCACTTCCAATTGCCGATTCACTATGATGACATCATAGATATTTTTTCATCCTTCTTCCAGGACAAAGCCACCCATATCTCATATCAAAACCAAGAGTGGCTTAGATGGAAGAGGTTTATCAAGGCCTACATTCCTTCAGTTTTCATATTGGAATGGTTCCTTAAGTCTTTACAGCCTTATATTTCAGAGGATGTTTCTACATCCAAAGTTCCATCTTTGGAAGAAGTTATTTTTAAATCCCAGTAGTTAGATATTATATATGCTCAGTCTGAGATGTTATATGAAATTCTTCCTGACGTAATAAGGTCAAGCTATGACCCTAGAAAAAATATTGTGTCTCATGACAATGGAATTGTAGGCTCCACAAATGTTAAATCTACAGACTTGGTGACATGAAATTTGAAAGAGTTGTCTCTAAACTAGTCTGTAGGAAGGAAAGCTTCATTCGTTTCCTGCACTCCCACTTAGTCGGTGGATGTACATTCTATGCAGTCATCGAACAACCGGAATGGTAACCAAAAACAAGAAGGGAATAAAAGGAAAGGATGTGGTAACAATCATAAGGGTGGGAGGAATATTAATAATAGTAAGCCCAAGGACAACATTAACAATGAGAAATAAAAAAACAATGTTGGCGAGGGAAGGAAACAAAGGCGAAAGGTGAAGTTTCCTTGCAATGTTTGTACTGATGATCACCTTATCCACTTGTGCCCCAAACTTGTGGAAGGTGTTGGATTTTATCTCTACCGCCCGTTGTGCTGACTAATCCATTTACACATAATCAACACATGGCCTCGAGCTCCTCTAATTCCGGAAATGCGATGAGTGGGAATCAAAACCCGTTGGTGCAAGGCGATGACTGTCTATGCATAAATATGGTCAATTCTTAGGTTAATGTAGCCACTTGGTCTTGTGATTACAATTATTCACAGGTTGTTCTAGGTCTAGAGTCTCCCCCTCCTCCGAAGACACCTTTACAGATCAAAAAACCATATCCTTTGCCTCATATTCTGAAAGGAGTACTCAAGCACTCTACCCACAACCCTAATGCTAGATGTTCCTAGAATTAGTCTATTGTTAAGGATATGGGTCAAACCCATTGCGCGATGTCAACTTTGTATGTACTCTAGAAGTTTCCTTCATGGAGGAGTGCCTTGTTATCTACGCTAGGAGCTCTAGACCCCTGTGGCTCTAAGGTTATCAATTTTGATGTCATGAATGTGAAGCCTCACTTTCCTGGCCTATCAAATCCATGTGGATTACTCAAAGTATACCATCAAACATACTTCTATTGATGAAGGAAATGCAATGTGTGTGATGTCCCTAACCTGTTAGCCATTGGCACTCCAACCCTCTCTCAATATCCGACCATGTTTACCACATTTTATGGTCATTATTTATGTCCCCGCAATATTCTTCCTTCCTTTCCATTCCAGCTAGATGGGGACACAATGGAGGTGGATGTCGAGGTGGTTGATACATCCCTTGACTATAACTTATTGCTAGGGCATAACTGGACTTATGCTATGACTACAGTCCTATCGTTTGTCTTATGTACTTTATGTTTTCGTCACAATGGGAAAATTGTGACGATCGATCAGTTTTCCTTTACGTTCGCTAGCTCCAATGCATCAGTTGGACTATTGATCCCAATGATTTACATTTCTCAGTTGACAACTGAGAATATTGTTGTCAGATTGTATTCCTCCCTTATGGGTACCTTTGAATTCATTGCACCAAGTCATCATATATATTCCATGTCCAGTAGTTCTGCTTCATCATTGAGGTCCATTCCTTTCCGCACTTCATATTTTAACAATCCTTGGGCCCTACCTTCCCCGACCATGTATTTTGAAGGTAAGTCACATATTGGAATGGAAATTCCATTGTCGGTGGTAGAGATAGCGTATCAAGTTGTTCTCAACTCTACTGCTAACCCATATCCTATATTCTCACAAACAGATAAGGAGGATCTTATTCTCTGGACCATATGGGCCACTTCATCATCTTTCTCACATTATTTCCTCAACGACACTTTACCTTCGGATGAAGCGATATTAGAGGCCATGAGTGGTTATGATAGTCCATGGGATGATATGCATCATCACTCTTACTTTGTCCCAAAGCTTGTTAGGATCGAACAAGATGAGTTTAGATCCTCCTTGAGTGAGATAGTTGGTCACGCCATAGTTCCAATTGATATGCATGACATTTAAGCCAAACAAAACATGGTGAGTATCTCTCCTACCATCACGATCGATATCTCTGGTATTCATGGTAAAGTTGAAAATTTATATATCGGTGCAGATCATTCACCTGAAGAAATTCAATCATTCGCCCATTCATATGAAAAGAGTCTAGGAATCAACTCTCACTTTGAATGTGAACTCCCTTCTCTTAGACTGGAAATTAAGCTTCTACCTAACACTTGTGATCTTGAAGAACACCTCGTATGCCTAGAGATCGTAGATGAGCAGGGTCAAGATGCCTCCACAACTATCAAAGTGAATAAATGATGTGTCAAGGTCCAATATGATAAGTATGTTTATTCTCGAAAGTATTTTGAGGGTGACTTGGTCCTCTTGTATGACCAAGCCAAAGAACCATTGGGGGAAGGCAAGTTCAACCCCATGTGGCATGGTCCTTATATCATGCGACATGTCTTATAAAAAGGAGCCTAGGAATTAGAAGATTATGAAGAGAATATGTTGGTTGAGCCAATGAATGGGCTCTACTTGAAAATATATTATGCATGATCCTCAAGATTGGGCATAACTCTTTGTATACTAATGTATTTTAATATATATATATATATATATATATATATATCTTTACTTTTGTGTCATTGTCTTTCGTATCGATTTTTACTTTGGTTAGAAGATGTCAATGGAGTCATCTGTTTACTTAGGATTCATAGACGGTGCCAATTTTCATACATAGAACTTGTCTTTTGCCGCTTGGGTCATTTACTCACCCAAGGGTCAACTGGTGTCTTCATGTGGAATTTGTCTAGGGCCATCAACCAATAATGTGGCCTAATATATATTTTGTATGATGTCATTTCAGATGGTATTCGTTCTTTAGAATTTCTCCTGGAATCCTAGTTAGTAATATGTTAGTTGAATGGCATTTATTGTGTAAGAGACCCTACTCTACTCCGATGATTCCTACGGGTATGAATTTTGGAACGACATTTTGATTTTATTAATTATAATCACATACCTAGAAGTTATAATTATCTATCTGATGCGTATGCTAATTATGTTTTAGATTGGCATTTTTCACATAGCTAAAGAAAATAAAACACATTCACCAATGTACACATTGTAATATAAGTGAAGTCAAAGACGAATATGTTTTTTATATTTTTTATTTCTCAAAAAATATGGTGTAATAGTACAAAATCAGGGCTCACACCCTCAAAATACATATACGGTCGATCAATACAATAACCATGAAATCTATGCATGTGGCATCACATGTGTGTCATGATAGCATAGTACGAAGTTTGCGAGATGTCGAAAGAGTCACAACCAAGCATGGGACACACCTACCACCTGTCGCTGCATGGCCTCCGAAAGATCCTCTACCTGAACTATGGGAATTCTTTGCATCAAAAGATACAGGTTTCCCTGCAGGTTTTGAAGCACTCTCTCAACATCTCCTTTCACTAGCTCATACCCCCAGTGCCTTCGCCAACATCGCGGGATTCCATCTGGTCATTGTGGACCCACATATGTATAAAAATACATGTTGTAGTTAGTACTTGACATCATCCAAAAATAATTTTGTTTTTTCTTTTACAAAAATACAAAAAAATGAAATATTAAAAAAAAATATTTATACCTATATCTCCGTAGGCAGAACCTGGCGGTAATGGCATGTCTTGATCTCATCCGAAGTTGATCCCTACATATGGATAGTAATCCAGATCTATTACCTATCGATGCCACCAGAAGGAAAAGTTGTTGTTGTAGGGTATTGGTACCCTACCACCCCCTAACCGCTTCATCACCTTGGTCCATCATGCCATGGTTGCATCACAAAGTCCATGTAGAACAATATCGATTCTAGGGCCCAAGCCTAGAACCCGCTCGAACCAAAAACTATATAAGATAGATGCGAACATGAAGTTCCTCTTTCTACCATGTTTGTAGTCTGTCAGTTGACTCTTCATGTTGGCATGGAGTGAGGTGCACCAGTCATAAACCATGGGTCGTAAGAACTCCATCGAGTAGAACATAAGTGTCCTTGATACCTGATGCAACAAGGCTGGCCCGATGATCTATGTCAACACTAGGACAATGATCTTGAGACTCATGTTTTTTATTGCTTGGATTGAGAGTTGAATCTCTACCTTCTCAGTCTCCGAAAAAAAATGAGTGGCTATGTAGTCCTCTATATTCACGCCACTCCCAGCTCTTCAGGATTTGAGGTTCACCACCTCACCTTGATGTGACAATCCTATCATAAATTACATGTCCTGTAATTCAATCCTCAATGGTTTCCCATCGAGGTTGAAGGCCTCGGTATCTCGACCCCATTAGTTCACCAGCATCTAGAGTAGTCTCACTTGATGCCTCATGCCTTTGAGAGCCCAAAATTTATATAGCTCACATATTCTTAATGCCATTTGGTCCCCTGGATATCTTTATACTTTAGGATCAACCTCTTCATGCTCTCTTTCTCTCCACTCTAGCACCATCCTGCAAGTTTAAAATCAATTTTTGAGTCAATATCATTTTAAAATTTCAACTCACAAACTTGTACGTGAGCTACAGTTTACACTATCATGTATAGGGTTGCATATACATGGTTTGTTTTGATAAAAACTGTGCATATGGATGTGTATATGTGACCCTATGAATTACAACTAACATACACACTAGTTTATAATTGATGCCTTAAAATAATCAAGAATTGAAGCCTAATTAAAATTTTAAACCAATATAAATGAAGAGAAGGCTTTTTTCAACTTATACACTTTGTCGTCTTGTCCTTTGACTTCAAATACATGTGA
>ML784594.1:316670-327156 GCA_009831015.1 Picea engelmannii
GCACGGAGCGCGGGACGTCTTCCAACGCGGGCGTAAGGCAACGATATGATTTTAATTGGTAAAGTAGAAAGCATTTTTATATTCGTCAAATTTACTGTTATTGATGATGATATTGTGAGATTGTTCTGGCATTTTTAATTTCAGCAATTTCGTTCAACAATGTTATTGTGAGATTGTTCTGGCAAGTTTCAGCAAATTTAATGTTATTGATGCTGCTATTGTGAGATTGTTTTGGCTTTTTATTTTCGACAAATTTCGTTCTAGCAAGGTTATTGTGAGTTTGTTTTGGAAATGTTGAAATTGTTACCGTCGCTTTTGGCCATGAGAAGAATGTATTTGTTGGGCGTTTTTTGGGTATGCATTGTAGATATGGGGTTTTAATCTGGGCTTGAATGCGTTGATCTGCATTTTAATGTTGATGGTCTGCATTACTCCTCCAGATCGTAAATCATTATAATTTGTTTTGCAACTGTTATATTTCGTTTTGCAACTGTTATATTCGTTTTTGCACTGTTGATGGGCATTGTTTCCACTACCATCCTGGGCGTTTGGACCCAGGGATTTAAATGTTAAATGACTTGCGTATCTCCTCCAGTTTTGGCTTTTTACCTTTGCGTTCTTGGGGTCTGCGTTTTTCCTTCAGAACAGGCAATCCATTTTATCTCTGGCATTGTTTATCTTCTGGCAAATAGTTTCACCTGGCAATTCCTTTTATTGTTGGCAAATCGTTTTATCCCTTGGCAATCGTTTAGCCTGGCATTTCATTTATTCCTTGGCAATGTTTTAACCTGGCCCTTCATTTTTTCTTCTTCCTGGCAATTCGTGGTGCCTTATGGTAGTTCGTTAAACCCCTGGCAATGCGTTTTTAATGGGCTTTAAGTGAACTACGATATAATGGCATCCTCTGTATGCCTGGCCTGTGATTAATTGGTCTACGTATTACCTTCTCTACGTTTTCGGTCAGAGGGGGCATTCCAGTATTACAGTTCGTGTTTAATGCTTACAGTGTGCGTTTTTAATATGTTACAGCGCATGCTAATGAATTACAGTTACGGAAGGGATAATATCGTTTAACATTATGTTTTCAATGATATCGATTAATATCAGGGTTTAATTTTGTTGTTTCAATATTTCGGTTTGATACTGTCGGTTAGTGTTATGGTTAGATTTCGTTTTAATATTGGGTTTACATCATCATTTTAATATTATGGCTGAACCTTTCCGTTCAATAGTATGGTCTTATTATGCATATTTAAAATTCTGGTTGTAATAATGTTGTTCAATATAAATAGGGTTCTATTATCATTTTAGTCTTGGCTTCCATGGGCTGATTAAATATTCTGGTTTACATTGCTGTTTTGATATATGGTACTATTATCATTAATATTATGGTTTTCATTTATCATTGGATATTATGGTTTTAAATTGAGCAGGCTTTTAATATTGTCGTCTAATAATATGTGGTCATTTGATTAGGATGTTACCTGGTTACCTTTAGCTACGAATATGATGTTAGTATGAGTATGTGTTACCTATAATATGATGATAATTGTATTGTTGTAGGTGAAGAAAGAATGTTATGGCACACTTATGTCATGGAATAATTGTTTATAAATTCGTATTTACAATATAAGGTTGAATTATGAAATTGTATTATTCTTACCTTATAAACAAGATTGCAAGATTGGAGTTGACTGTATGACCTGTATTTATTTCAGTGTTATTGAATTTTAGAGATGAATGATATGGTTATCTTATTGTGACGTTAGTGTAATCTCTTGATATTGATAAGACACACATGGTGGAACATCCTGGATTTACGCTTAACACTTTACTCGTAGTTCTTAAATTGAGGAGGATGGTTCGTTTAAACAATGTTAAACTTGGGTGTTCATTGTTGGAGTCCTTCTTGTCGTGCGCCTTTCGTGAAGGACGTAGTCATCATTCTTGTTTATATGGTACTTGATAGTATTCAACTGGTTGCTTGGTCGGTTGTGTCGGGCGGGATATAGACACCTCTTGTCGCCTCAGTATTTAGGTCTGTGTGAGTGATTTACCTGTGTAAATAATCCAGTGCCGTATCAAGAGTCTCGGGCCCTTTAAAGGCAGGGTTCCACTCTTGCGACACACCTGACAGAGATTACTAGTTTCTGCCTGAGCAGTCGGCCAGGAGCCTGTCTAATCTTCTTTCGAGAAGACATAAGACTAAAAGCCCTGCTTTTCTGTGCAGAGGTAGTAAACTCCACTGTTGGATTCTTCCATCTGTGTCTGTACTGTACTTATCACCCGGTGTCGTTTCCTTCTTACCGCTGCTAGTTGTGCGCCTTATGTCTAGGGGTGTCTATTGCTTGTTGTCACTGTGATATGTTGGGATTGTTTTGTTGTGTTCGTCTTGTTGCGTCTTGTGCTAGGTCGGGTTACTAGTTTCTGCCTGAGCAGTCGGCCAGGATCCGGTCTAATCTTCTTTCGAGAAGACATAAGACTAAACGCCTTGATTTCCTATGCAGAAATAGTAACCCTAACACCTTGGACTCTTCCCTCTGTGTTCTTACTGTGCACCCCTAGAATGTCTTATTGTTGTGTTGTGTGCCTTGTGCCCATGGTCGTATTGTTGCAGTTACTCGTTGTGTGCCTTCAGTTTTTCCTTGTCATGGTTGCATCTTGTTGGTTGTCCAGGGCGTCGTACAGTTAGGTGTGTTGTTACTTCTACACGCGCGCACACACTTAAGGTCAAAAAAAAAAATTGCACCTGTCACTAGAATGGTTGTCGTAATGAGGTGGTTCGTTACAATTTGATCCCTCAATTGGAAATCCAAGTTCAACCATGAGATGAAAAATTTGTACTACTTCTATTCCAACATTAACTGCACCATGATATTCTATTTATATGGTCAAATGAAATTCCACCTAAGTCAGTGTATCCAATTAACTATTTCATATTCTCATGGCTATTATTTATACCAAGATAATATGCTCCCTTAATATAATGACCAAAATATCCTTTCTTCATCCTTGAAGTGACTTTCTCTTGGATCCTATGGGAAATGAGAAACTAGACTAACAACAAAGGAAATATCAAGTAAGCTATGAGTTAGATAGATAAGTCTACTGACTAGATCCATCAAATTTTAGAGAATCACATTCTTTAGTCAATTTCACACTTAATTTGTAAGGTCTAGCACATGGTTTACGGTGTTCGATTTTGAACCTATGTAATATATTTAATACATATTTAGGTTGAGAAAAAAATATATCATTATCCATTTGTAAGAATTGTCTACCCAAAAGGAAATTCAATAGACAAAGGTTAGTCATTTAAAATGTCTCTATTAATTGTTTCTTTACATGGAAATTAATTCAATATTACTTCTAGTGATGACCAAATCAACAACATACAATGAAAAAATAAATTTCACCATTTACATGCAAGACATAGATACTATTGTTTGACTCATAGAGTTTGAAACCAAGGTTCATAAATAATTGGTTGATATTCTCATACCATTCTCTTGGGATTGTTTCAATTCATACAATGATATATTTATTCAGTAGATAATATTACCGTCCTTTTCAAATATGGGGGGTTTTTCCATATAAATGTATTTAGTGAGATCACTATGCAAGAAAGAACTGTTGACATCCATTTGATGTGCCTCCCAATATAAATGAACAAAAAACAAAATAAAAAGTTGAACATAATTCATCTTTGCAATAAATCTAGAGGTATAAGTGTAATTGATGCCTTCTTTTTGAGAATTTTTTTTTTTATACCAAATGATCCTTATGCCTTTAAATAGTTCCTTTATAGGTGAATTTAATCTTGTATATCCATCCACATTTCACCACATTCTTTCCTTTGATCAAAGAAATACGTGTCATGCTTTATTCTCCATTAAGGAATAACACTATTTATCCTTGACTCTACCATTTAGGTTTCCCATGTGAATCTACATATGTATCATGATCACATTCCTCTAAAACACATGCAATTGGAGAAACATTATCACAATGCGTGTAACTTATAGTCTTCCTTGAGTTAATAATTTATCTTGCATCAACACTATTAGATTCAATTGTACTAGCCACCCATATGGGAAGATAATTGATTTTTATATAAGGAATTCTCGTAGCAAAATATTCATGAGAGGAACAATCAAGTATTCCAAAATTTGTAGTCAAATTTGTTGTAGAAGGTAAAATGCAAGTGAATTAGTTTTGGTAAATAATTTTATTATCCAACTGATAGTACTTTGTAGTAGTCGACCAATATAGAGTTTTGTAAAATATCCAATGGATCATTTATTAACAATGTAGAAGAGGAGTTCAATAGAGTAATACCCAAGGGTTTTCTCATCAATGACAACATATCTCTTGAAAATAATTTTCTATTTTCCTAGATCAAACAATCTATATGCCTTCAACTCTTTATAATATCCCATAATAATACAAGCATTAGGATTTTCATCTATTTTATTCCTTTTATGATAAAAACATATGTGCCCACACTATGAATCCAAAGGTTTTGAGGTGTTCAATGGAGGGTTTTCTCCGAGTCCATTTTTCATAAGGTGTCATATTCCATACAAATTTGATTATAACAAAGTTGAAAAGATAGTTTTAGCCATAAACAACTCCCATCTCAAGGCTAGTTAGTAATCCTTTGGCCTAAAGCAAGTAGAGTTTTATTTTAACCAAAGCATGATTATTGATTTGAAAAACTCTATTTTGTTGAGGTGTGTAAGGTACATATCTCTTCCAAAGATAAAATTATATAACAAGTGTCTCTCAAATTCATTTTGGGCATGTTTTCCTCATTATCTAATTTTAAGCAATTCACAGGTTGACCACATTGATTTTTAGCCAATTCCTTAAATTCCTTGAATTTTCCAAAGAAACGATCCTTATTCTTCAAGATATATACTCAAGTATACCTAGAAAGGTTATTAATGAAGGTCAAAACACACCTTGTACCTTCTAGTGGTGGTTTTTGTAGGGAGCATAGATCACTATGGATAAGTTTCATTTGATCCTTTACTCTCCAAAATTTCCTTGCTTCAAATGAAGCCTAGTGATGATATCCAAGGACACACTCTTCCTAGAAACCATATAAGGGAACAAACCTAATTAGAATAACCATATAATTATTTACCATTAGATTCATAGCTTAGAAATTCACATGTCTCATCCTGCCATGTTAAATTCTACTTTGGTTGTCAATGTTTACTACGATTTCAATAGGTCTTTCATATTTACACAATTTATCATTTGGGTCAAAAAAACCCTTGAAAACAACCACAGTGAATGTTCATATCCTTCACCGCAAACTAATTTGGCCAAAATTCTACCATTTTGTCTAGTCTAAATTAGTTGGGGTACAAACAACAAATTTTCACTCAAACTAGCTACATGATACACATCAATGATCACACCATTCTGACATTCAATATTATCACTTCTAGTAACAATAAGTACATAATAATGTTGTAAAAAGATTTATTTTCCTATATCCTAACTTAATGAAGAAAAAAGAGAACAATATTTAACCTTATGATGGGTACAACTAGATTCAAATATCAAGTCAAATTTATAAGTGTGGGTATGCAAGGCCTAAGAATCACTAACGTAAAATGTGTATTTATCTACCTAAACTTATAAAGTTTGGTGTTATAGGTTAGTTTTCCATCAAATGGATACATATCATTCAAGCCTTCTCACCTTATCATCTAGGTATTTTTTCTTTTTCCAACAAACCTTCTCCATATGTCCTAATTTCCCACAATAATTGCAGGTATTTTTCTTCCTACACTTCTTAGCTGAGATATGATCATTATGGATCTTATTAATATTTTGGTCCGTAAAATCCAATATTTCTCCTGATTTCATGCTTGACCTCTTTCTTTATAGTTTGTAAATATTTTCCCTTCATCAAATGACCTTGTTTCTTAACTTTGAGTTTCCCATCCTCAAACATTTTTTCTTGTTCTATTTGTAACATCCCCACTATAATCCCTAGTTTAGTTAATGCATATTGTAGATATAGAATGTGGTTGTGACCAAGCAATGTAATATGCAATTTGTGTTTCTAAATTTTAATAAATAGAATGTGATGTCATTTGTTTGGGGACATGGACAGAGATGGAGGATGATTTTTCCACAAAAGAAGGGAGTGTCTAAGAGGGGTCCAAGGGGGAAATTATTTATGGGTATTAATTCCAACCCACATTCGTGAATTTTATTATCATTGTGTATAAAAGTTCTATTTTTTGTCTGAGTGTGTTGGAATATTCACTAATACTAAGAGGGGGGGGGGGGGGGGTGAATCAATATTAGGAACTTTTTACCACATTTTATCACAATATGTAATCATTTAATATGTCAAATATTTATCTCTGATGATTGCAATCAAGATACCATAAACATTTAATCACATATACAAAGTACACAAGAATTTTACATGGAAACCCAAATGGGAGAAAACCACAGAATGATTTCTTAATATATCAGAAGATTACATTTAAAGGAAGCACCGACTGGAAGGAGGCACCAACCCCCTAATTTATAGGAACCAACCTAAAGGAAGCTTTGAATCCCTAAATTTTCTAGCTCCAACTAGAAGGATCCGGTAACCCCCTAGTTTAGAAGCTCCAACCTGAAGGAAGCTACAACTCCCTTTCCTTTCCCCTTCCTTCATCCCTTGAATATAAATTATAGACTCAACCTATCACTATTATTGTCATTTATATGGATACATAATCATATTCAAAGTTGATACAACCAGATAAATGTATGCCAATATATTCAAGAATATCCTCTTCATCATGTTCTCAAAATCACTATGATATGAATCAAATTATGTGTCAAAGACATGCCTCAAGAATGTACCAAGAAATCCAAGATATAACTGTCAAAACATACATAAATAAATACCTTTAATCATGAGGAAAAATCTAGTGTAGGGTATATTAGATATTCATACCTTCTTCAATTTTAACACAGATACACAATTCATCCACTGTTGACTCGCGGACACCTGCACTTTTCTCCACTGCAACCTGCATATACCCTATACATGATTTGTCCATATACAACCCACATATATGTGTGCTTCACCCTTCTATAAACTACATATAACCTCATAAAACTGACACACTCACCTCCATAAACTTTGCTCTCCTCGACCTCCTTTCCCATAGGCCAAATTCACCACCTTGTATACTTTTCCTTTGCTGAGATCACCAATCATCCTAGCACAAGTGCATACTCACTTATGCTAGATCCATTCAACACTCTCACAAACTAAATGAGAGGTTCTTAATGTGTATTTATACTTCTCCAAGTACCTCCTTTACTTGACTTTAGGGCCAACCTATAACTTCTTGTTTGCAACAACTTTTCTCCTATTCCTAATTTTTGGGCCAACTTATAGCTTGTAGTTGTAACCATTTAGAGTATTTTTAAATATACTTTGGGGTTTCATATTTAATGGGGAATAACTTATCAACCGTGAGGAACCACATGGCATGCCACCTACTGTTGGAAACAACATGACGAGGACTATCAATCTATAAGGGTTCTGAATGCATTTTCAATGTCCTTCATGTTTGTTTTCTTCAATTAACTTTGGGATTCATGACCACACGTCCGAGGCTTCTTAACCACTTGACCATATATCCAAGGATTCTTGTAGTATTCTTCAAAGCGTCTTCCTATGAGGTCCATGCTTAAATCTATGTCGTAAGGGGAACACTTTGGAAACTTATTCAAATACAACCATCACTTCTACAGTGATATAGAATTCTTCTATGGTTGACATCAATGAAAACCAATTCTCCAATAATCTGCCCCTTTGGCATTGATGAAAACACTCATACACCCCTTCTGACCATGTCTCCCCTTGTTGTCATGATTTCTCCCCTTGTATTCATGATCTGAAATTTCTCACCCCCTTTGACATCAATGGAAAAGGGTAACTTGTAACATCCCGCTCTACTGAGCACACTTTTATTGACTTATTCTTTGAGGCCACTTGCGTACAAGTGATCCGATTATGGTAAATTGTGATTTTGTTTCTATTTTGGATTATACATGATGATGATGATGATGTATTGTAACTTATTTTTAATACGATGTGTATATATATTGGCAGATGTTATTGATGAGTTGTCCTGAGTGTGCATGACACATGATAGGTTAAGGATGTTGATGGCATCGATGGACTCCCTTGGACTCTGGATTGAGTCAGGGAGTGGATTGTATTTATTTGAGTATTTCATTTTATGCACATGTGATGTATGGTTGATTTCAATATGATTTATGTATATGGATTATTGACATTGTTTTTGTAAGTGGATGTAGGCTTGATGATGCTTTCTAATTCGACTCACATAAGGAGTAAAGGGACCTTGTACAGAAACTAGATATCGAGGGAGAGGTGTCGAAACATCCATGTCGTATCCTACTAAGATTCCCTCCATCGTCATAATTGTAGATTAATGATTACCTAGTTTGAGTGTTCCACAAAGTCATGAGGGGAGACTAAGCCAGTCGCTCACGAAGATGTCTAAGGGGTGAACAATAAGGAAGAGTCCTTATTCCTTAGAATCCCTTAGTCTCCCACAAGGTCGACTGAATGGAGTGGAACCCTTGGAGCATGGAGGTTTCTCATGAAGGGAAAGTCGCATAATTAAAATTGAGTCAATAAATCTAGGTGGCCTAGAAAACATTGAAATGATTAGACCTTGTTGGATTAAAATAATTAATTAGAATAGATTATTAGTTAAATCCAGAAAAACTTCTAAGCCTAAGTCTAAGTCTAAATTTAAATAGAGGAATAAATGAATTATGACATGACTTGAAGATTTGAGATAAATCAAATTATAGGAAAAAGTAATTAAAATCTAAAGATTTGATAAAATGCACATGTGTGAATGAAACTAATAAAAAGGGATTTTTCAATAGAAATAAATAATAACTTGAGAGAATGGGTGTACATATAATAGAATATTGAGTCAGCCTACTACTAGTCTAACTAGAAGAAGACTCGTAATCCAAGTCTAACTAAGATCTAGTTAGGAGACACTCATTAAATGAGAAATTGGGGAAGAAAGGGACATATAAGAGAGAAAATAGGAACACATTGGGGAATGTGAGATATTTTCCTTTTTAAATAAAATAAAATCCAGTGATTACTTGTGCAACTTGGGGAGAGTATGAAAACTGTGTGGGTCAATAATCATAATTATTTTAAATTAAAAATTTAAATATTTGTGCATGAGGACAAGTGTTGGGGAGGAAAATTTCTATAAAACAAATGATGTAGAAGGGAAAAGGGGATCATAACATTTGAGCATTGTTATGCTGCTAAATTTTGATTTGACTGAGTTTTACTTGTGAGATTTGGGACTCCAAGCTTGTGAAAAGAGTGGAATCTCTTCCTTGCGAGGCAATCTTGGAAGCTATTGTATTATGGTTTTTGTGCTTGGCCCCTTTGCGATTGGGGGGGATAAGGGGGAAGAAGAATACCCCTAGCATTGGCTAGGAGGTACTGGTGAAGTTTTGTTGATTAGCAAGAAAGAGAACATAGGAGTGCAAGACTTTGAAGGGCATCTTCATTTCGTAGGCTTCTTTGGTCTCGATATTTTTATATTCTGAATTTATTTTGTAGTAGAAGTGTACTAGTATGTTATATTTGTATGGCCACAGTAGAATCACTAGAAATTATGAATGCCAAATTGTTACAATTGATGCCTAACGAATAATAGTTACGGTGTTTACAATTTTTAAATATTTGTTGTACTTTTGAGCATTTTTTAACTCTAAAATTCGAGTGGATTGATCCCCATTGTAAAACTCAAAATTATATTATGTATGGTATATATTTTAAGAATTTTATTTACATCCATATTTGTAGTTCGTATGATCATATTTTTTAGTTGAGTTTATTTTTAAAGAAATTTAATAGAGCATTGTTCATTGGTAACTAAGGAACTAACTTTGAATTTGTATCGTGAGTTATCTGTTGAGTTTCATTTGAATCCTAAATCAACTCATTTTGTGGGATCTTTGTTGAATTATACTCTAGATTCAAATTCATTAGTAGCATGTAATATCTGTTTAATTTTATTATAAATAAAAAGTTTCAGGATCGTGGAATGCCTGTTTCAATTTGATTATAATCTTAATTTTTGGAAGTATTGACTTTCTTTTTAACCTTAGGCGTTAGCCCTTTTTACCTTGACAAGTATGCATGTGACCGTGTGCTAGAACCTATCACTAGCCCAAAAAGGTGTTAATTGAAGCTCTGGAACTCCACCGCTCTAGAGGTTTCTTCAACTCCATCACTCTAACATACCGGAGTGTTACCAACCGAGTTCAGTCAAAGCGAGGTTGACCAATAGTGTTAAGCCCTAATATTGGCTCATTACCACTTAATTGGGGCATATTAGATTAGTAATGTTATTTTATTTATGTCGGCTTTAGGCCATTA
>ML784594.1:397608-428875 GCA_009831015.1 Picea engelmannii
TGATTCCAATGAGCTACTACACTGAGAGGTTCATCCAAGTAATGTGCCCAAAATGACCTCTTCAGTGATTTTAATTAACTTATAGTTCAAAATAGTCAAAATCATGGAAATCGTCGAAATGGAACGAAACCAAAGCCAACCTATGTGGAATGGCTCATAGTGATGGAATATGATGATAAATGCCAAATGGACCCCAAAATTCCTCTCAAATACCCCTGTACTCGCTATAACATCCATCTGGCTGCTCTGGTCATCATAAGTCTCTGCCCTGTGATGATGTCCCAAAGTGGGGACATTACAACGGTCCACGATCTCGATGAGTCAACGGTCCAGATCTTTTCATGATCTCGTCACTCGTTGTTCCTTAGATGGAGGTTCTTGTCACTCCAAGTCATGATAGGTGAAACTCCGAGATGGAGCTCAGATCGACGGTCCACATTCTTGGTGAATTGATGGTCCAGATCTTATCGTGAGTTTGCATCTCTTGATTCCTATGATGGAGGTTCTCGTCACTCCAAGTCATGATAGGCAAAGATCCAAGATGGAGCTCATATCAACGGTCCAAATTCTTGGTGAATTGAAGGTCTAGATATTTATCGTGAGTTTGCATCTCACGATTCCTATGATGGAGGTTCTCATCACTCCAAGTCACGATAGGCGAAGCTTCGAGATGGAGCTTAGATCAACAGTCCAGAATCCTTGGTGATCTGATGGTCAATATCTTTTTGTGATCTCACGTATCGCAAGTTTGAACCTCTTTCCTTTATATTTCCCGATCTGCAAAACTCCGAAATGGAGTCTTTTTGGTGCTCTGATTTTTCACCACGTATCCTCTTGATCCAACGGTCCACGACTATCCTTTCTGACGTGGTCTGCTATATTCACCTCATGGATCTAACAGCCTAGATCACACCTTGATCCAATGGATAGGATCATTTCTCCATTTTTCATTTCATGATTTCGACACTTCGTGATTTCGCCACTTCGCGATTTCGCTACTTCGCGATTTCTCCACTTCGTGATTTCGCCTTCTCATGATGAAGGGTCTCAAGCCTTCAAGTCCCGATCTACGAAACTCCAAAATGGAGTCAGACCAACATATTTTGGCATTTTGTATTTCTCCTCTTCTTTCTCTTTAATGAACGTGCAGGTTCTCCTTGATCCAACGATGGTCGGATGTTACGCTTGGATATGACGCCTAAGACCTGTCCTCCTCTTCTGCGCATTCTTCTTGTTTGAATTCACATATGACGGTCATGAAGGATTCAAGATGGGGTCCAACGATCACTGATTCTCCTCCTCTTCCATTATCATTGCGCTACTGATCATGTTGATCTTTTCCATCGCTATTATTGCCATCAATGCACACTCTGATCTTTCCATCAATGACAAGCTCACTTTGCCTGTTAAACCTGCCAACAATCCTCTGCACTATCTCTTCTGAACTTATCGAGCTTGCTCTGCAGTGTCTTCCTAAAATACTTCTGATACTTTTTCTTGTACTCATGCCATCTTCACTACTGTACTTTCCATCAATGAAAAGCATAAGCTGCCTATTAAACATTTACCAACAATCTCCCCCTTTGGCATTGATGGCATCTAAGGCACCCGAATTCTTTTCTCCCCCTGAGCTGTTGTAGTATTTTTAGGAGGTATCATATATTAAACCAACATAAACTCCCCCTGACCGGATGTACTCTCTTATATGTGAGATGGGATGACACCCAACTTCTGTCTGAGATATTCAAAAGGTGTCTTGGCTAGGGGTTTAGTAAAGATGTTTGCAATTTGTTCTTTAGTGGGAATGTAATGGACCTGAACAATCTGATTGGTGACCTGCTCTCTTAGAAAATGATATTTTATGGGAATATTCTTGGTCTTGGATTGGAATATAGGATTTTTAGACACACTGATGGCACTAGTGTTATCACGATGAATTGGGATCAGTGCAGTGTATTTTACCTCCAAGTATGCAAGTGTCTGAATCATCCATAATACCTGAGTGCAACATGTAGCAGCAACAATGTACTCTGCCTCTATGGTTGATAAAGAAATGGAACCTTGTTTTTTACTAAGCCATGCTACTAAAGAATCACCCAGGAAGAATGTTCCTCCACTGGTGCTTTTTCTCTCATCGACACAGTTTTCCCAATCTGCATCTAAGTAAGCAGTTAACTGAAAATTCTGATTTCTGGGATACCACAGACCATAAGTCATTGTTTCTTTTAAATACCTAAATATCCTTTTGATAGCTTGCAAATGACTCTATTTAGGTGCATCCTGATATCTTCCTACCATTCCTACAACATGCATTATGTATGGGCGAGATGTTGTGATGTACAACAGGCTGCCTATCATTGATCAATATGAGCTTTGATCAACATCAGGTGAATCATCATCCTTTCTTTATTTACATCCAGTTACCATAGGTGTACCCACAGGTTTAGAATCTTCCATTTGAAACATTTTCATCATTTCTCTTAGATATTTTTCTTGAGAAATGAACATCCCTTTGGACCTCTGAGTGATTTGCAGAAAAAGAAAAAATGATAGTTCTCCTATCATAGACATTTCAAACTCAGATTCCATGGCAGAAGCAAACCATTGTACCCATGAATCCTTAGTACATCCAAAGATGATGTCATATACATAGAGAAAAACGATGAGCAAATCATTATCCTCTGTTTTAATATGCAGATTGTTGTCAGTTGATCCTCTCTTGAACCCTTTGTCTTTGAGATATGTATCCAGTCTGTGATACCAGACTTGAGGGACTTGTTTTAACCCATATAAAGATTTCTTCATCTTGCATACTAATTCAAGGTTATCAGACAGTTTTAAACCCTCTGGTTGTTCCATATAGACTTCGTCACTTAAATCTCCATTTAGCAAAGCTGACTTGACATCCATTTGATAGACTTTAAATCTTTTATGACAAGCATAGGCAAGAAACATTCTGATAGCTTCTAATCTTGCTATAGGCGCAAATGTTTCATCAAAATCTAGTCCTTCTATCTAAGCATAGCCTTTACAGACTAACCTTGCTTTGTTCTTGATAACTTGTCCTTGCTCATTCAGCTTATTCTTAAAGATCCATTTGAAGCCAATGTCGTTTTTACCTTCAGGTCTTTTAACCATCTCCCACGTATTGTTTTTCTCAATCTGATCAAGTTCATCATTCATTTATTTAAGCCAGTGGTCATCTTTGTTGGCTTCATTCAAAGTCTTGGGTTCCGGCATGGATATGAAAGCTATATGAGATTGTTCGGTGTTTTTGATTAGCTTTCTTCTGGTTTGTACACCTTTGTCTTTTTCTCCAATTATCTGATTTGCAGGATGATTCTTTTGAATGATTCTGGAGGAGGAATTTGTAGTTGACGACTGATTTGAGTCTATCTGAGTGTCTGAGTCTTGATCTAATTCAAATTCTTCGTTTTCTAATTCTTGGACCTGTTCATCTTCAACTTTAGTTGTGTCTTCTGTATAAGACTCATTACTGTACACCTCTCTTGTTGGGATTCCTTCATCAATTTTTACATCAATACAATCAACCATTTTATGTAGTCTCTTATTATAGCATCTATATCCTTTACTATTTGTATCATACCCTAAGAATATACCTTCATCATCCCTGTCATCATATTTATCGAGGTTCTCATCATTATTCTTTATGTATCATTTACTCCCAAAGACTCTGAAGTGTTTGATTGAGGCAGGTCTTCCAAACCATAATTCATAAGGTGTCTTGTCACTTTTTGTTCTGAGGTGGGCTTTGTTAAGCACATGGACTATTGTGTGTATTGCTTCTACCCAGTAGGTTTGACCAATGCTCTTCTCATTCATCATCGAACTAGCCATTTCCTGCACTGTTTTGTTTTGCCTCTCAACAACTCCATTTTGTTGTGGACTTCTTGGGATTGTGTATTCTCTCTTGATCCCATGCTCATCACAAAATTCCTTGAAGTCTCTTGACATAAACTCTCCTCCCTGATCTAATCTTACTGCCTTTAACCTCTTGCCTGTTTGAGTCTCTGTTAAAGCTCTAAATATTTTAAAATTCTCAAATGCTTCAGCTTTTTCTTTGAGAAAGGAAACCCAAGTAAGTCTGGAGTAATCATCGATAATCAGCATGAAGTAATTTTCCTTCCTTATGCCTTCCTGTCTTGATGGTCCACATAAATCCATATGAACTAGTTGGAGTGGTTTTTCTGTTGAAGTAAAGCTCTTGGACTTAAATTGTGTCCTATTTTGCTTCCCTACTTGACCGGGTTTAGACATTGAATATTGGGGCTTTGATATTCTCAGAAGATCTTTTACTAACTCGAGGTTTTTGAGTTTGATTAAGTGGTCAAAGTTTATATGTCCAAGTCTCCTATGCCATAACTAGCTTTCATCATGTTTTCTTAGATAACATTCTTCTCTATTTTCTTTCAGCACATATACATTATTTTTTGTCCTTATGCCTTTGGCCACCACTTGTCTAGAGTTTACAGATTTTATCTTGCAGTCCTTGGATGTGAACAACACTTCGCATCCTCTGTCACACATTTGAATTACACTGAGCAGATTATGTTTCAGCCCATCCACAAGTAGAACATATTGGGCTCTTCCTTTTCCATTACTTAAGCTCACCATCCCTTTGCCCTTTATTTTCCTTGGAACATCATTTCCAAAGGTTACGTTTCCTGATTTGCTTTCACTTAGAGATAGAAACTTGTCTTTGTCTCCCATCATGTGTTTGGAGCATCCACTGTCTATATACCAAGGGTTCGTTTTTCTTTGAGCGGAGAATACTAATCCAAACTTGTCACTTTCCTTCTTCTTCCAAAACTTGACACTTTCAGTAGGGGATTTCAAATCTGGTTCATAGCTCCTTAATCGACAGTCAATAGATTTATGTCCAAATTTATGATAGGTGTAGCATTCAACCTCATTATTCAATAGGTCAAACTTATTGTTGCAGTGTTGCCTACTTATCGACTGTTGATTATTTCTTGGCCTCCTTAGTTGTATGTGTCTAGACTTAATTTGGAAATTTGCAGTCTGTGAAGGATTATTACTTGACTGTATAATTCTTTGTTGTGGGAAGTATTTATTTCTTCGAAATCTTAATTGCTCATGTCTAAGTCTTAAGGAACAATTTACAGTTTTGTGACCAAAGTTAGAATAGTAGAAACAATAGCCATGGAAAAATTCTTTGTATCTGAAAAATGGTTGTCTTCTTTGAGTAAATCGATTTCTTCCATGATGATGATGTCTTTGAGCAGGGAGTGCATTATTTCCTTGTTCTACAGATTCAGTTCCGACACCTTTCTCCTTACTCATCCTGGGTGATTGATTATCTTCCTTTGTTTCTACAGGTTTGTTGTCGTCATTGGTTGTAGATTTGAAAAACTTTATGAAGTCTTTCTTGCCTGGATGACCACTACTTGATCCCTCTTGATAACCCAAACCTGTTTTCAACTTTGGATTCCTTTGCTGATTCAGAATGGTGGCTAATCATTCTGAGGCTTTGATACTTGGCAGATTCTGATTGTACAAGGCTTGAAATTTCTCCATCTCTTTCCTAGTTTTCACTACTTCTTGTTCTAATGCTTCACATCTAGCCTTCTTTTCTGATAATTGTCGTTTTAGAATATATTTGATTTTCTTTGCCTCTTCTAATTCCATTTTTAGCAGGGAAAAGTCTTCATCAAGTTGTTTATTGTCTTTCTCAAACTATATCAACAATTTTTTTTGCTTTCTATTCTTAATGCTTAGTCTGTCAATCTCTTCCAATGCACTGATCAGTTCTCCTTCCATATCAACCACAACTTATTCATCATTCTCATCACTGCCTATGCTTTCAATATCATAATCCTCTTTTTCCATAAGCATGAAGTCATTTACTTTATCTTCACATGAAGAATCACTATCGGTGTCTTCTGAGGAGTCATCATTGTTTACACATAAACTTTTCTTCTTATAAAATCTTATTAATTTGTGATTCTCTTCATCTTCAGAGATTTGATCATGTTTCTTGTGTGGACATTTATTTGCAAAACGACTTATCTTACCACAGTTGAAACATTTGAAGGGAAACTTACCTTGGTACTTGCCTGATCCTTTCTTTAATCTTCTCACGATTTTTTCTTCAATTTCATCAGGTTCACAATCCTCATTCTTATCTACTTTAAATGATGGTTCTTTAGAGGTGGTTTTATCTGTAACTATCCTCACTTCATATGCAGTCAAAGTTCCTAGAAGTTGATCAAAAGACAAGGTTTTTAGATCATTAAGTTCTTTTATAGCAGAGACCTTCAGGTTGAACCTATCTGGGAGATATCTCAAGATTTTATGAACTAAAGAAGATTCCTCAATTTTTTCACCAAGTGCTTTCATTGCATTCACCATTTATTCTACTCTCAGAAAGTATTTACCAATAGTTTCATCTTCCTTCATCTTCAGTTGTTCAAACTATATTCTATAGGTTTGAAGCTTGGTGTCCTTTACCTTCTCATTACCTTCATAACTGCTAATGAGTTTTCCCCACATTTCTTTGGCAGTTCTGAGGTGCATGACCTTTACGAATTCTTCTTCTGCAAGCCCACTCAAGATATCATTCATAGCCTTAGCGTTGAAGCTAAATTCTAGCTTGTCATCCTTATTAGCTAGTACAACTAGCTTTACATAACCAGTATCTACCACATCCCAGACATCTACGCCTAAAGCCATTATGTAGGTTCTCATTCTAACTTTCCAAAAGGCAAAGTTTGTTTCATTGAACAGAGGAGCCTTATTGGTTGAATTTCCTTCATGGATTAACATTTTTAAGCTCTAAGATCTACCCTTATATGAAAGGGGCCGGATCTGATACCAATTGTTGGACAACTGAGAGGGGGGAGGTGAATTAGTTGTTACGGTGCTTAAACAATTATGCTTCTTTTAAAATCTTTACAAGGCACTCAATGATGATCACAATAATGCAGGGAAATAAACAATGACACATTCAGCATCAGTCACATATATGAGAAACACAGAGACACATATTTCCCGAGGAAACCCATACAGGGTAAAAACCTCGTTTTCTTTATATGATAAGTAATAGTTACATTCTTTACATTATCATACATATGAGCACCGACTCATAAGGAGGATAAAACCTTAGTTTTTCAAGCTACTACTTGCTGAGAGAACCAACTCTCTATTTTCTCTAGCACCCACTAGAAGGAAGCACCAACTCCCTGGTTTCTCTAGCACCAACTAGAAGGAAGCACCAACTCCTTGGTTTCTCTAGCACCAACTAGAAGGAAGCACCAACTCCCTATGTTCAAGCACCCACTTGAACCTTTGAGGACAACAGTCCTCCCTAGAACCTCCCTACCACCCTGTTTTATAAATCTTTGCTACTGAAACTCATTATAGTGATATAATGTTCAACAATGGCTTACCAGACTCATCATTGTTCTTCTGTATTTCGTTGCTCTATCTGCCTCACTGCCTTCCTACACACATGACTTGCGTTGTCTATTCTTCTATTTTTTATGCTTTGTGCGCCATTCCTCTTCAATGCACCTTTTGTCTTCTATGTATTTAATCTTCTACACTCCACCTCCTTATTTACACCTCCATCACTCACAACAACAACAACAAGAAACACAACAACTCCAACAGCAATAGCAACCACATCTCTTCTATGTACTGTGTACTTATAGATTTTGTGCACCTTGTGCATGCAATGCGCGCAATACCTCTATATACTCATACCGCACTAATATCCTCCACCTCTTGAGTGCTCTACTTGATCATCGCAACTCCTCAGCTTCTCTGGTGGTTCCCACCATGTGTCCAGCATCACTGGGTGTTTTGCTGAGATTACTCAGCCTCTATGGCAGTTGATACTCCTTGTCTTCTCTGGCATAGTCAAGCTTATGCCTTCTGTTTCAATTACAGACTTCAATGCTCATCTATCTGTCAATACCCTCTATGACCTATCTTCATCCCATTGGAATATTCCCGGAGACTCCTCAGCTCCTCTGGCAGAAAACATCAATGGTTTCTAGCAGTTATAGTGTGAGGAGCAATATTAGCCCTCCAATTATGCTCAAATTCACATGCATCATTGGATTAACTCTGAAGGGTATTGTCGTTATTTACCTGTTTCACACTTTTGCAATTCAGAGATTTTGCGATGAGACATCTTGAATCTCCATGTCACGAGCCCCAAAAAGGAGCTTGGCTAATCTAGCTCCCTCCTCTACGTGACCATAGGCGGTGACCACCGGTTACAGTGACAATTCACCATTTTGGTATTTCAACATTCATATGATCTAGTGTCTCGACACTCCCAGATGTGATCCCTGAAATTTCAAGGTGGAGCTCATCTGCACTAGGTCCTTCCTCCATGTGACCACACGCGGTGACCACAGGTTGCACTAAAAGGTGCTTTGAACTCATGATCTTCATTGACCCTAATCGACGATCCACGATATCGATGAGTGAATACTCCAGATCTTTTCACGATCTCATCAATCGTTGTTCCTTAGATGGAAGTTCTCGTCACTCCAAGTTGTGATAGGCAAAACTCCAATATGGAGCTCAGATCGATGGTCCACGTTCTTGGTGAATTTACGATCCAGATCTTATCGTGAGTTTGCATCTCGTGATTCTTGTGATGGAGGTTCTTGTCACTCCAGGTCACGATAGGCGAAGCACCAAGATGGAGCTCAGATCGACGGTCCACATTCTTGGTGAATTGACGGTCCATATCTTTATCGTGAGTTCGTATCTCGTGATTCCTGTGATGGAGGTTCTCATCACTCCAAGTCACGATAGGCGAAACTCCGAGATAGATATTAGATCAATGGTCCAGAATCCTTGGTGATCTGACGGCCAAGATCTTTTCATGATCTCACGTATCGTGAGTTTGAACCTCTTTCCTTTGGATTTCTCGATCTACAAAACTCCGAAATGGATTCTTTGTGGTGCTCTGAGTTTTCACCATGCATCCTCTTGATCCAACGGTCCATGAMTATCTATTMTGATTGGTCTTCCATATTCACCTCCTGGATCTGACGGCCTAGATCACGCCTTGATCCAATGGCTAGGATCATTTCACCATTTTTCATTTCATGATTTYGGAACTTCGTGATTTTTCCACTTCAAGATTTCGCTACTTCGCAATTTTTCCACTTCTCGATTTCGCCTTCTTATGATGAAGGGTCTCAAGCCTTCAAGTCCCGATCTATGAAACTACAAAATGGAGTCATACCAACATATTTCAGCATTTCAAATTTTGCCTCTTCTTGCTCTTTAATGAACGTGCAGGTTCTCCTTGATCCAACGATGGTCGGATCTTATGCTCAGATCTGACACCTAAGATCTGTCCTCCTCTTGTCTGAATTCATATCTGACAGTCATCGGGGAGTCAGGATGGGGTCCAACGATCACTGATGCTCCTCCTCTTCCATTATCACTGCGCTGTTGATCATGCTAATCTTTTCCATCGATGTTCTTGCCATCAATGCACACTTTTATCCTGTCATCAATGACAAGCTCACTTTTCCTATTAAACCTACCAACAATCCTCTACACTATCTCTTCTAAACTTATCGAGCTTGCTCTGCAACGTCTTCCTAAAATACTTCTGATACTTCTTCTTGTACTCATGCCATCTTCGTTGCTGTACTTTCCATCAATGACAAGCATATGTTGCATGTTAAACATTTACCAACATACCTAGCATCTACTTTGGAAAATATTCTAGGCGGTGTGGGTGGTACTTGATTGCCTCCTTCTCCTCCTCTAGCACCACCACTAGAACCACCTCCTCCGGCTGTAGCCATTGATAATTTAGAGGCTGAAACTTGGAGATTATGTAGAAGAATTTTAAAGATGTGTGGTGAGATTTCGGTTATGTTTGGGTAAAGAGAAAAGGTTTCAGAGAACTGACCATTGGGGGACGAGAAATTTGGAAAATAGGGAACTGGAAAATGAGGACTGGTTTCTTCGGACTCACAGGATGTGTACATAGGAGAACCAACAGGAGTCGAGTCAAGGTATAAAGTATATTCTTTTGAACTTTGAGAGTTTGGAAGTTGAACTTCGGGAACTGATGAAATGTCAATTGAAGCAGGAAGTGATATATATCTTTTACCTCTATTGGTAAAGAAGATAGTTGGAAACGTCTCGACTTTAAACTCGAGAAAAACCAACTCAGGTTCTAGGGTTTTGATTCTATCGATGGATGTTTCTCCGAAAATTAGTTGGGTGGAACCTTCTTGTGAAGATAACTGCTCAAGTAGACCCTTAGTATTTCACTGCGTGGATTTGGGTTGATAAATCTTACTTGTTGATGAAGTAGTTTGTTTAAGGTATCTTCTTGGTTTCAAAAGTTTTTCAAGATTTGATACAGGCGAGGTCTGCTTATCGTCTGGATTCTTTCTGGTATTTTTTCGATTAAATGTCATTTTATTAGTTTTGGTGTCGCCAAGTGAAAGATAAAAGTTATCCTTATAATGTATTCAGTCTTTTCTCACTATCAAAGAAAGAAACTTAGCAATGGCATTCTCCCAGGGAAAAATAACTTTGTTTCAACGATCCCCCACAATAGCGCCAAAAAAATATTGTTCCTAAGTTTATATTTAAGGCTTCAGAGTATTATGTCAAAGAATCCATGATTTAAAGATTTTTTAATATGAAAATAAAATCAATACTCTTAAGAAAATGAAGATATGGTAGATTCTGAAGTTGTCTTTTCCTAGCTTCCCAACGTTCTCGGACACTTATGTCCTGTTCAATCACTGCCCATGAGCATTCAAGCTCCACCTGGGTATTAGGGTATATAGGATGGTATTAAACAATGTTAAAGTAATGATGGTCTGATCAGTCAAATCGGGCTCAGTATTGATTTTCCTTGCAATAGGTACAATCATGGAGGAAAGAAATAATCAAAGGATCTGTTGCTTTCTTTTTATATTTTCTTTTCTACTTTCAATTATATGAAAAAAGTTCCTAAAATTGAATTAATGGTAAAACATATTAGAGGTCGTCTTTTGTGTCTGAGTTAAATTCGAAAATGATGAATGTGATGAGAGAAAAACATAAAGTTGTTAAACAAAGAAAGGCGTCAATCACAGAAGAATCTCACTCTGCTACAGAAGAAGAAAATAGATGAGAAACCTTTAATGAATCATAAGATGTAGCAATCTAACTAACTCTCAGCTCATATATTTGCTAATAGAAAACACAGAGGAAAATCTTTAAGAAATCAGATAACTAAATGAAACATATAACCACAGTAGATGTTTTACTAAGTTGTGATTAAGCATTCATCAAAGACATATGAATAAAGATGATGGAAAATAAAATAACAGAAGAACACATAACTCAAGAGTGACGAAATATGGAGTCTTTGGTCTGTACTTGTATTAATTCTTTAAAAGGAGATATTTCTCTATTACAATCGACAAAAAACCAACCACTCTTTAGTCTTTTGAAAATATATTTATACAAGAGGTTCTCAACCCTCTGTGGTTGGAATTCTCGTTATTGCTAGATAATAATGGTTACAAAATGAAAACTTGAACAGTTAGACTTGGTTCTTTTCTATTTCTTTCTCATACCAGTGGAAACAATATGCATATGTTACTTCATTGATTCTTTGAAGTACTTCATTCACCTTTCTCATGACATTTGACACATCTTCTTATGAATTGTACCAATAGTCTTGAAGGAGTTGTCACCTCTTTTTCCTCAAAAAGATACATCTTTCTCTGTAATTGTGGCAACCTGTATTCTATCCTTTTATCTTCAGAAGTCATTGAATACAACTGTAAATTTGTCCTTATCATCCATCTATCTATTTGAGAGATGTCAACCTACTTCAGCTGTGAAATTTCCATCTGATCTTCATTCAAACTTTCTTTGATGTCAATTTGATGCTTTACAATGTTGATTTGTCCTAGTATCTCAGAACAGTCATCCTTTCCAAGGCCTAGTGATTCTTTACTTAGCGAATCAAAAACCTCTTGAAAATCCTCTTTTATTTCTTTGGCCATTCTTTTACTCTCGGCTATATTGGCCTCCCATGCCTTCAATATTATATCACCTGTGATTTGTTCTGCAACAGTCAATATGGGAGTTATAGGTACTTCTTCTCTAGCCGATGACACGACCGTTTTTTGAAAGGTGGCCCAGGCTGCAGTAGCCTCTCCTTCTTCGAAATTGATATTATATAATGATTTATTTACTTCCTAAAAATGATTTTGGATGAGCTCTACCTTATCCAAAAGGATTTGTTGTGCTATTTTCTGTTTCTTTAGCACCTCCGATGCTTGAGCTTGGAACCCTGTTATATCCATAACCATTTTTTTTATTGGAACTTACCTTGTTTTGTAATTGTTTAACCAACTCATCTTTCTGGACAAGACTCGACTTGAGCAATTGGATTTATTTTCTATCAGAAGCTATATCCTTTTCAAGTCCTTTATTGACCTCATCTCTGATATTCTTCTCTGTATTCCTTATTTGATCTTGCAACTGACTTATCATCGGATTTCTCTACTTCAACCTTTCTTTTAGATTATCAACTAAGAATAAGTTGGTTGTTTCAAAAGATCCCAAAGAGCCTACTACCTTTGTATCAAAGTCTTCATCTTCCAAATTTTGTCCATCTAATAATACTCTATTCGTTTTTACCATTGCACCTTCTTTCTGGTGCATTTCTTTCTTTACCACAACTTTTCTTTTTTTACTGAAAAACAAATCGGTAGGAGGTATTTATTCAATAGGGATAGGTGTGAGATCCCCTATGGATATTACCTCTGCATTAGGGTTTCCTTTGGTGAACTGTAATGGCGTAATAGCCTCAATGGGGTTTCCAATCTCTGTGGATAACTATTTTCCAACTCCATCTATAGTTGATTTATCAGGTGAAGACAATGGATTATCATCTCCTTGCTTTTCTAATGTTTCTGATTGATCTTTGGATTGGTCATCAGATACCTCTGTCACTGGGATATCATTTTTCTAATTCGAGAGCTCAAAACTATCTGGGTTTTATGGGGCTTCTTGTTTGCTAGAGCTCTCAAATTTTGGGTTTTGGGTCTCTGTTTGTTGTGTAGTTGGAGACATTGGGTTTAATCCTTGTAATACTTTAGGGAGGCCACTTATTCAGTGTTTTTGGAAATTGTAAAACTCAACCATTTCACCAGGTGGTAGAGATCGAACTCGACTTAGGACTTCTTGGTAATATCTTACCCCTCAGAACATTTCATCCTGAGGGGACTCTTCATGTTCATACCTTTTAAGATTGCAACTGGCCATATGGTTTCCCATGACCTTATGTGGGTCGTGCTTCTTCAATTCAATGTTAACCAACATTATCTCTTCTAAGGCTGGAACATCCACTCTGGAATGGCCAAAATCTGACAAAGAAAATGCACCGATCTGTAAAGGAAAATATGGCCATACCTTTTTCTGCATGGCTTTCAGCTCTTTTCTAATCCCACCAAGTACAGTTTTTCGTGCAACCTCGCAGGATATTATTCAGTTTGGTAAAAATTATGGTAATGCATACGGGGGAACTGAACAACCGAAAAATTTGATATAAGAGAAGTGTTCCTCTATGTACCAGTCTGCCACTTTACCTAAGTTAACCATAATGTTGTTTGAAATTCTAGGAGGTGGGTGACCAAATATAACCATATGCATCAGAACCACTACCCAATTACATATTTCATAAAAGAAATATTTTCCCTTGTCTTCCCAGAGCTTTGAATGATAAACATGAATAGGTTTTGCACTATTTGGAGTCCAACTCCAGCTCATCAGTAGGAAATGTGTCATGAAATAGATAGCGTACATAATATAAGATGACATAAAGAATGAAGTTGGTTGCCCTTTGTTTTTATTTGTTTGGTATTCTATGATTTCTCTAACCAGATTATCCAACAATATCTTTGCCCACTCAAAAGAAAATACTTCTTCCACCGAGTGTATAATGGGAACCCATGGTAGAAAGAAATGGGTCGTGTTCTCTTTTCCATAAATTATGCACATCATCATGGCTATATACATGAACTATTGTTCAAGCAATGACATTGAATATACACTGTGAGATTCATCTCTAAAATTTTCAGGGCATGAACACCAGTCTTTGATCAAGCCGGAAATACTCTTTCCATACTGATCACACTCCTTATTATTAAAATTCACTAGAAAAATGGAATTATAAATGAAGTTTGATGTTGCATACAATTTATACATGACATGTATTTGTTCCGGTCGAAATGACCCAACATCTACCTTCTGAGAGTTGAATATAGTTCTAGTTGGGATATCTACATGATCCAATGCCCATCCAATCATGTCAGTGTAAGGTAAAAGCCTCAACTTGGTTGCTACCTTATGCAACACTGCTTGAGCGATAATCTTATATTTGGTAGATAAGTTATCTTTTTCGTTGTCACTTGAATCATCAGGGAAGTTTACCACTTCATATTGTATGGTGTTGAACACATGTGTATAGGTTTTAACTATGATTATACTTCTAGGAGAAGTATCATAAATAATGTCTATGTTCTAGCCAAAACTTTTGCCATTTGCTTTGGACGCTTTCCATGGAGCCATGATATCAAAATTCATAGTTCTATCACCTGTTACAGAGGATGAGAATGTAGAAAAATATTTATTTCACTGAGCCAGCTCTATGAAAACAATAATGTAATTCAGAACTAAAAATTCTTTTTACCTCAAACACATAAATCATGTGTATAACTTTACTGACAACGCGTTTAATTTCTTTAATAAAAAACGATTTGGGCGTTAAAATTGGATCTGATTTAGAATCATTTTCCTAAATTAGATATTAATGTCATTAATGATCGATACCTCAGGAAAAGAGTAGAATTTGAATGCCTCTAACTTATTATTAAGCAATATATTAATTAAGTTATAATCCTCATTTAGTACATTAATGAATCATACTTATCATTTAATCAAGTTTCGACGTTTCAAATATCGAGGATCTTTATAACAATTTAAACTAAGACTTATGAAACGTGAAGTTGTGACAGGTTTAATTAAGTATAATCATTTTTAACTCTTCTAATTAACTGCGATTAGTTTTAGAATGGCGGGTTTCAGGTATTGGGAATTCAAATATTTTATACGTAAGAGCTCATGAATCACGAAGTCGCGATGAGATTTACTTATCGTTAATATTTCTTAAACTTTAATTAACCTGGATTAACATTTAATACTTTCGTGAATTCAGGTATCAGGGCTTTGAGGATGTTCAATGTTGAACCTTTGTACTTCGCGAAACCCCGACTCTCGAAATTTAGAAAGAAAACCTTTATATAAATTGATTCATTAATAAATAGGAAGGTCAATAATTTCTTAAGAATTTTAGACCGTTGGATTAATCTAAAGGCTTCATTCGAGGATGATCTATCCAAGTGCATTTTTTTTGGTTTTTATTTAAAAAAAAATGAAACTTATTTTATTCTAAAGTTTAGAATAATATGTATGTTTCAACAACATCTATGTATGTGGCACCAGATGTGTATCATGATAGATAAATACAACATTTGCGAGACAATGGAAGAGTCTCACCCATGCATGGGTCACACCCACCACCTGCCACTGCATAGCCTCTAGAAGATCCTCCACTTGAACCATAGGAATCTTGTGTGTCAAACAAGACAGGTTCCCCTACACATTTTGTAGCACTCTATCTGCATCTCCTCCCGTGTGCTCATCTCCCTAGTTCATCTGTCGATGTAATAGGAATTTTTCTGGTCATCCTGGACCTACATCTGCACGACAGTCCCATTCTTAATACTTGATACCATACAAAAATATTTTTGTTTTTTATTCTTTTGAAAAACACAAAAAAAGGAAATATCCAAAATACTTTCCATACCTATATCACCATAGATAGAGCCTAGTGGCAGAGACATATATGGATCCCCTATGTAGTCAATCCAAACACAGGGATATTCATCAATGGTTATCACCTATCAACGTCACCAGAAAAAAAAAAACTCATCTTTGTAGGGGGTTAGAACCATACCACCTCCTAACTGCCTCATCACGTCAGTCCACTGTGACATGGCTAGATCGCGCAGTCCGTATGGAATGATCTCAACTCTAGGGCTCAAACCTAGAACCCACTCAAAAAAAAAATACACAAGATGTATGCAAACCCAAATTTTCCCTTTCTCCCTTAATTGCAATCTGTCAGCTGACTCTTCATGTTAGTCAATAGTGAGGTACACCTTTCATAAACCGTGGGTTGCAAATAGTCCACTGTGTATAATATGAGTGACCTTGAAGCCTAGTGCAATGAGGCTGAACCAGAGATCCATGTAAGGACAAGAACGATGATATTAAGACTCAGGTTTTCAATTGCCCCTATGGGGAGTTGGCTCCCTACTTTATCTATGTCTGCAACACAATGGGTGGAAATGTAATCCTCTATGTTCATACCACCCCCAACCCCCCAGGATTTGATATTCACCACCTCTCCCTGGTGAGACAATCCTGTGAGAACATAGATGTCATCTACTTCAATTCTCAATGGTTTTCGATCAATATTGAAGGCCTCGGTCCTTATATCCCAATAGTTTACGAGCATTTGGAGTAACCTCACTTGAGCCCTCAACCCTTTGAGAGCCCATAATTTATAAATACCACATATGTTTAGAGCTATTTGGGACCCTGCATCTCTTTACACTACTGCATCCACCTCCTCATTCCCCCCCTCTCTCCATTCAAGCACCATCCTGCCAAAGAAAATCATTTTTTGAGTCAAATTCATTAAAAAACATGTTTGTGGACTTGTACGTGGGATACATTGTTAACATGCATGTGTAGGGCCACATATACACGGGAAAGCTTTATTTTTCCTACACACATGTCTCCACATATGAAACCTGATAAAATGTAGCTCGCATACACCTTAATTCACATATTGTGCCCTCTAAAACTCAAACAATGAGGGATAAATTGAAAATTTAAACCACTAGAAATGAAGAGGAGGGGAGGGGAACTTATTTGGCCCAGATGATTGTCAATTCCGTTGATCATATATCCTGCAACCGACACTTGAAGATCATGGGAAAAATGGTCTAAAATGCACTATGTGGGTAAAAAACTCAAAATGGTATAGTAAAATTGTCATTTTTACTATTAGTAGAATTTTTTTATCCGTTTTATATAGTTTATGTTAATTTTTGACCTAGTGGACTAATAGTGTAGTGGAAGGAGTTGGTTTTGGGGGTTTTGTCTGGGGATTTTTGCAGTTTATAGCATCATGTTGACCACTCGTGCCTTCGACATGTGTTTTATATCCCTAGAATATAGGATAGGTTCTCAATCCATTTTTCATATTTTCATTTTCCTATGACTATGATCCATATGCCTTAGGTACGAACCCATTTATTAGTGGCATGGAACCTTCTTACTTCTATTATAAGTGTTGTTATTGAGTGGTAGAGGCTTATCAAATATGGGTTCCCTAGTTAGAACCTTTGTGCCATTTGGTGCCCATGCAAAGATTATTCCATACGACCAGGAGTCCCTTATAGTTCTGATATGAATTTGCATTTGACCCTCATATTCTTACTCATAAACATTCTCACCTTCACCTATGGGACTCCCACTGAGTCTTGTTTAATATCTTTTCTAACTCTCTCAAAAGAGAAAAGATTGTCGAGTGAACTTGTATCTTTCAGACTCATTAAGGATTTGAAAGGAAGTCTATTTGGTGTAAGTTTAACTCTTTTTAGGACCAAGTAGACTAATTTTGAAAAAGGAACACTCTAGTCAACATTGGCTAGAAGAGTTCTCTTGGGTATTGTTGTATACTTTTTCGGGCCTAGGGGACTAAATTTTCAAAAAAGGACATTCTTTGGAGTTAAGTTGTAATTTCATTTCATCCTCCTTCTTGCAGTATTGATCCTATTTTTTGTTCCCTCTTTCTCATTATAATCCTATTACCTCATCAATTTTCATCACCATCCAAGCAGAGCCTTGTTTATATCCTTTGCATCTCGACACCCTGTACCCTAATAGGAAACATTCCCTCGAGTGTCCATGCCCCACATGCACTTCCTTGCATTGACAATAGGTATGTTCCACTATTTGGAGCTACTTTCTTACTCACGACACTCATTTATTCCTCTATATCATAACATTCATTTTTCTATGAAAAAACAAAAAAATACAAGAGGGAAAAGAATATTATCTTATATCGGCAACAATTGTGTCTCCTTTGAACAAAGAACAAACTTTCGAGTCCACTTGTCATCCAAAGTTTGGTTCTATCATGACCTTAGGAATTTGAGATCATTACTTATATTTTACTCCTCTGACCGGTTATTCTTTCAGTCCCTATGGATATTTTGATTGAAGCCTCCAACATCACAAAGTTTCATCATCAAGTATATGTTGTCAAAGTCCTCCATATGTCTCATTCTCTTATTCAAAGGAAGTCTATAATATTGTGTCGACCATTTCTAAAAAATATTGACTTTTCATGTCAGTCATGCCCTCAATGTGTCTTAGAGTTACATGAAGTTATAGTCCTACCATGCACCCTGGTCCTAATTTCATTATAGGTAGGTAACCTTGAACCCAACAGTCGAAATCTCCTTATTGGTCGATGACTGGGGGGTTTCCATTGCATTCGACAATAAGAAATATATTAACACATTGGGATTCTTGTAGTGTTTTGGATTCCATTAGCCTTATTGGTGGTTTCCTCACATTTTTCGACAGTCTTCCTTATTGGATTCTAATTAGAGGGTCTTTTTTTGTGCACTACTTGCATCTGGTGCATGAAAAATACACACACGTTCATTGGTTTGTGAACATCCTATTCATCCGAGTTCCTCCAAATCATAAATCAATTGCTTTGTACCTTGTTTTGACTGATGAGATATTCCTTAATTCTCTCCTTTCAGTGGGTCTCCTTCCATCGAATTCATCTCATCTATTCTGGAAACGAGACCTAGATTCCTATGAGTACCTAGAGGCTTGCAATAATCAGTGGTGAGTTCTTTCACCATCGACAATTGGGAATACAACAATGTCTCCTGATTGATGGATTCTTCAAGTGTTCAACCTCAACACGTTTATTCACACTTGTAAGAATGTACTCGGTGCCTTGATGCCTATTTTTATTATTGACAGGTTGTCTCATGTTTGTTAACGATATACATTAACAATCGGTAATCAAATGAAATCTCATTGTGTTCGACATAAAATCCTCTATTCACATGATGTATACTTGCACCTTTGGAATATAGTGTCGAAGACATGGAGAATCAGTTTACTGTAGAAACTTTCCTAAGATGTTTGCATTAGAGCAGTACCCATATGACTTTAGCAATCATGAGAGATCAGATTGTACTCCATTGTATACAGATATCTATAGATTATTTTGAGACTGGTTTTCCACTGGGCCTTGTTTGTGACTATGATAGCCTATGGCATGTGTCTACTTTGTATTTCCTATTCATGGCCATGAACAACTATTTGGTATATTTCCACATGGATCTGCAATGTAATTCAAATTGGGAGCCATGTGTACAAACTCATCATGGATTGTAATATTGTCATGAGTAACTAGTTCTTCTAGTTGAGTCTCCATTACTCCACTTCTGGGAATTATAATGTATTTCAGACATCGCAGATACTCCCTTGACCTCACACATTAGGGGGCATCTGTTATAGTAAATTTTCCTCATCCCATGCAACTTGCTTGGATGGCCTTTCCATTTCCCTATGTAGACTTAAAGTCCCCTTTTGTACTTCCCAGAGCCAGAAGAATCATATTTTTCCACATATACACATGCTACCAATTAGACAACATGCATATATGTAGGTTGCACCACTAGAGCCTACGTACATCGAGTTTGGTGCTCAAAATAAAAAATTGTGTTGGGTTTCCATGTCACATCACGAGATTCATGATCCTTGACCTTCCGTATAATGGAAACGTTCTGACTCGATGCTTCAGTTCCATTTGAAGGCTATAAATTGATCTATATCCAAGATATGGAAGAGGAGAGAATTCAACTTTTGAGAGAAAAGATACTCTGGAGAAATTTTCACTTCACATTGAGTCTGCATCCCTTTATCCTTTGAATTATGAACACATTATTCAACCCCCAATATCTTCCTTATTTGATGGAGAACCTCATTGTATCCTTTATATGAGCTTTCCATTGGTGGAGGATTGAAGTGGTGGAGGCCCAACTAGAAGGTTCTTAGTTTATCATACCTGATTTATCATTTGGTGATCTTTGACTATCCAATATTTCATCCAAGATAGTTGAGTTGTTCATGAACCTTTTTGAATTCTCTGCTTTCCTTCTAATATCAACAACTTCTGCTTCTAGCTTATGGCATGATTCTTCCTTTTCATTTACTTGATTCTTAAATAATTCATCTATCCTTTTGGCTTCTTCAAGTTGGGTCTTTATATTTACATTGACTTCAAGGCTTTTTCTAAGCTCATCATCTACCTTCTTCTTTTCTTCTACTTGACTAATTATGTCATTCTTTAGTCTTTTTTATTTGTTCTTCTTTTTCTTCTAATTGGGTTCTTTGTTGGGATATTTCACTTCCTTCTTGTTTCTTGAGCATTTGTCTTAGTGTCATGGTAAGTATTTGGTACGTTTGTAGGGATTCCTTAGTGTATTTTTCAATATACTCAAAATAAATTCAATCATATCATATTTCCATGCTCACTTATTCTAAATCATTCATAATTTTATCTTTAAGCTTCAAACAATCTTCCTCTTCATCTACAAGATAATTGTTAGATGATTCTACAAAAATAAATTCTAGATATTCTTCTTCTTTTTCAGGAGAACATTCAACATCATTGCATTTAGGAGTATTGCAATCAAGATATTTTGAAGAGTCTTTACCTTCATTTTCCTTGATGGAATTGTTTCCTTTGTATTGATATACCTTCTCTAGATATATCCATAGGTACTTGGTGGAGGTACACTGTCATATGATTTCTTTGACAAAACCCAAGAGTCCCTTTAAGATGGTCTTGAATTTTATTGCATTATTCCTCTTTTCTGCAAATTTTGATTGATTCTTCGAAGGAGTTGGTCCAACAACAATTATATCCCAAACACCTGCTTCCTTTGACTTCAAGTACCCTTTCATAAATATTCTCCACGCCGAATAATCCGTCTCATCAAATATTGGAACTTCATCTGCATGTTCATCCATTTGTGTTTCCAAATATCTACTTCAAGCTTGTAAGGATTATAATGAAGGCATGGTCTAATACCAATTGTTTGACACACCGACCAAACTGAGAGGGGGGGTGAATCATTATGAGGATCTTTCTACACTTCTTTTAAAACTTTAGATAGAAATCACCATTTACTCATTAATTCCATTCACACTTAGTTACTTTCATGTAAACATATCTCAACAACATACATGAAGAATAAATAACTTTGAACAATATCAATAATCAACACAAAGAGCGCCATATATGTTTAATATTTTTGTATTATATGATATAGGAGACTACAATCTCATTTTTTATCAACACCAACTGAAAATAGAACTAGGTCAAAGAGAGAACCAACTCTCAATTTCAAAACCCAACCTACACATATTAGAACCAACCGAGATGTGAGGAATCCAACCCTCAAGTAAAAAACCCATCTTGTAGACAAAAAGAAATATTTCAAACTATACCAATAGTTTATACGAAGACAAGTGCATCAACTATGCACAACACAACCTATCAAAAAAACCTATCCGCTCAACCTGTCTAATCAATTTCATCATCCAAATATGATCTACTCACAAATATCAATCATCAAGTTAACTCTCAACCATATGCACAATATCACCAATTTAACTAATAAGATACCTCTAGAAATACACCATACTCTCCATAAACCCTTACACAAGACCATGTGCCAAAACCATACCTTTAATCATGTATAAATCATTAAGACCTATACCATACCATGCAACAATTGGAACAATTCCAATATGAAAATATGATGTGGTTACTGAAATGCCAACGTTTTGCAGTTGCCAAATCTGTTGTCGTGATTCTATTACCGTGATTTTTCTGTCGTGGTTCTACTACCGCGGTTTTCCTACTGTCATTTTGTTGTCACAGTTTTGCTGTGATGATCCTATTTTTGTGGTTTTGTTGTCATGATTCTGCTTCCATGACTCTATTGTCGATATTCTTCTTTTGAGCTTCTGGTGTCACGATTCTTCTACCGCAATGTTTCTGCCGTAAATTTTCTCTATCAATAATACCTTCCCAAATAAAATTTCACAAATGGATATTCAATGTGCTCAAAGATCATACTCATAAGAGAACCTTTCTCTCTTATTTATACTTCTCCCAATAGCTTCCTCTAGGGGTTATCTTCTAACCAATTTACCCAACTTCCTTCTTTTGAGGCTAACCCACTTCTAACCACTTTGTCCACTTACAACCACTTTATCCACAAATAGTAATTTCTCTACTTCTAGTTGAAACTGATTTATTTTTAATTGTTTCTTATTGAAACCATTGAACCCATGACTAATAACTTTGATTGGTAAACTTATTCTAGGAACTTCTAGAATAATTTGACTCCTTTGACCTTCTAGGGGATTCTAGATAACTCATGAGGGTTCTCCAACTTCATATCGCCATAACTCTCTAACCGTGATGAGTTTTTTGATGTTCCACGTATCACCAAAAATGGCATGACATATACTATCCATATGGAATAGTTTCTCCTGCAAATTCACTCATATTAATTACATTATTCCTCAATAAAAATTGGGGCTCCCTAATCGTACTACTGGGCTACTCAACCACCTAACCATTTGGAATTCACAAAGCATCTTCTCATGAGGGATTTCACCATAAAGGGACCACTTTGAGAATTTTTTCCAAGAGTTCCTTCATTTGATGGATTTCACCATAAGGGGACCACTTTCGAGTTTATCCATTTGGTTCTTCCTATCAACCATGACATGAAATCAATTATACAACTCCCTTTAATACCAACACATCATTATGACACCACTTGAAAACAATCCTTTGACAACAATTACATCAATGATCGTATAACCGATCATCAATATATCAATGATACAAACACATCACTATGAAAATACTTGACATCGACCCTTTTACATCAATCCTTTGACATCAATGATAACATAGTAAAACATCAAAGAACAATTAGACAATTTTTTTGAGTAAGGGTTTGAAAATATAATTAATCAATATTTGAAATTTGTAATGCATTAGTAAGGCCAAATGGCATCACCAAAAACAAATAATTAGATTTATGTGTTCTAAATGGTTTTTGGGGAATGTATTCATGTCTCATTCTTATTTGATGATATCTAGAGCGAAGATTAAACTAAAATTAATTTCTCATTGAAATTCATATACTAATTCATCAATGACATGAATAGAAAACTTATCTCTAATGGTCGTTTTGTTGGATTTTCTATAATGTATACATGTACACCATGAAACACCCTTTTTTTAAACCATCACCATTAGTGAAGAGAAATCACTTTCTCTAGGTTGAATGATGACAAAATCTAACATTTCTTTAATCATACACTCAATATCACTCTTTTTTTCATATGGGTACATGTAAGGCCTACTGTTAGGTGGTACACTTCCTAGTTGAAAATGAATATCATGGTCATGATATCGAGTAGGTGGAGTACCCTTAGGAATCTATTGAAATCCTTTGCAATGATTGTCAATAATGTTTTGGAGATCCACATAAATATAAGGTATAGATGTTTGAAAATCTAGTTAGATTAATTTTGCAAGTACACCATCATGTCCATTTTTGAGTAATTTTCTCATGTTGTTAGAGATTATCACTTTAGAGGGATTCCATTGGATACCTCTAAGTTTATTTCCCTTTCCTTATAAGGAAAATATCATGAAATGTTCTTGAAAAATAATAGCCACCATTCCCAATTATTGTAACCATTGGAACCCAATACAACATCAACACCACCCATTTGTATTATAATCATGGCATTATCCAATAAATACTCCCCCATATTGAGCTTAATACTGTGGAATTTCCCTACAAAATTTATGGTACCTATATATAAAATCATTACTTGAAACTTTGGTGCTATAAATACAAAGTAATTGAGAAGTCTCACTAATTTTCATTTAATGAAGTTATGGGTACTACCAAAATCAATCAACATTATTACCCTTTATTTTTGATATATCATTCTATCTTGAGGGTTTGTGGAGTGTTGATGCTATCCAATGCATGACAAGATATGGTTGGAGTAGTCTCTTCTAGTTCTAAATTCAGTGATGGTTCCTATTCATGTTCTTCTTCTTCTTCTTGACAATCTATGTAGAATAATTTCTTCTCATCACATTTATGTCACTTACTGTACTTTCTATCATAATTGTAATCCATTTTCTCTTTTTTCATCCATTTTATGAGGTTTCAACCTTGTAGGTTTAGTGAGGTTAGGAGAGGGAACTTGGTGCTCTCTATAGTTGTTAATGGCCACTCTTATAGTAGCCATATTTTTACTTTCAAATTTCTAGGTGACACTAAAAGTGTGCTCTAGGGATTTAGGTTCAAAGGGAAACACCTCAAGTTGAATGATTTCCTTTAATGTTCCCGTAAAGAGACCTAACAAATTATCCTATGGAATGTTCTTTACCTTTATACTTAGTTTTTGGATTTGTTGAATGTGTTGTATAATTGGACCTATTTTATGAATATTTGTCAATTGACTAAATACTATATTTATCTTAATATCTACATAATGTTCTATTAATTCATCCTAAAAAATGGACCAAGATGCAATAAAATATTTTTTTCTTTCACAAAGGCATTGATACCAATTTTTTTTATCAAGCTATAAATACAAGGATGCATGAATTACCTTTTCTAATGTTGTCACTTGGTGTAGATCAAATCATTTCTCCCAATGAAATATCCATGTTATAGTATCTTTACCATCAAAATTCCTCATATCGGTCTTGGGAATTAAGTGGTTCCATGGTGTCGAGTGGAACACTCGATGATGTAGATATGGAGTTGATGAATAATCATGATTTTGAGATGCAATATTTATTTCCTCCACATTTACATGATATCCTTGCATCATGATATCACCTTGAGGGAATATCTCATCTATGTACAAAACAATATGGTTGACATCAAATTTTCAATTCTTCCATAATTTATCCATCTTATTTTCCATTTTTTCCTTATTTTAATCCTTATTATTATCCATATTCCATTCCATTTTTGTTTGAACATTTATCAAATAATACATTTTCACTAACCTATCATTCAATTCATTAATTTGATTCTCTAAATTGTATAGTTGGTTCAATATCTTTTTATTTTCTTCAAGAGTCTTGGTTGAGATTTCTAGAGGTTTAATTAGAGAATTAATTTTTGGATCACCCTTTTCCATGTGGGAAAAAAATAATAATTCTCCTATTTTTCCTCTTTATCAAAAAATTTTAGTCACAAAAAACAAATATTCCAATCAAAAGTTAAGCCAATTGTAAGTTGCATACCTTTAAAAACCTAATTTTAATATTGTCTTGTTGGTTGATCTTTGTTCTAATGTATCTTTGAAATTTCATCCCTTTTGAGCCCGATTTTTTTTTATGTAGTACTCTAATATGTCTTTTATGCAATCCCATAAATTTGACCAAAATTTGATGTGTCAAGTGAAAGTTGTGGTAACCTTCCCAAAAATTGTTGAATATCAACCCTTTCTAGATAGAGAACTTATATGGAATGACACATGTCCAATATTTCAGATCTAACTCTAAAATTTTTACTTGAAATATTATGGTTTGTTCTCTTTCCAAATGATCTAGTGGAACTCAATTTTTACTTTCTAATATTATATATGACAGTTCTACCAATAACACTTGTTTGAGACTAGTTTTAGGACTAGTAAAAAAACCCTAATTTCCATATCTTGTACCCCATAAATTAAAATGACACAAAACCTTAAAATTTAACCAAAATGAATTATTTATGTTTCCTTGGGATCCTAAAAATTTTGTAGTTTGAAACCTTGCTGAAAATGTTTTATAGTCAAAATTCCAGGATGACTCATTTGAAACTGAATTCAAGGCTAGTCAGAAAACCTAACTTCCAGAGGATATATCTCATAAACTATAATTAAATAGAACTTGAAATTTTACCAAAGGTACTTCACTATGTATCCTCGGTATCTTGAAAATTACATAGCATTAAACTTCTCCAAAAGAATGTTACAGAAAAAAATTCCAAGATGAATTTCTTGAAGGAGAAAAACCATAGGATCGTATGATTTGATACCAAATGTTATACACCAAAGGACTAAAATAGTATAAAAAGAGACAATAATGAATGTGAAGGCTCTTTGAGGGGAAAACCTACTTTTACAATAGAACAAATGTTAGGGACCTAACCTCCCTAACCCCTCACATAGGTAGAATAATATAATTCCATGTAACAAAGGCCAATATTAATAAGGCCTAGAAATAAGGAATAATAAGTCAAATGGCATAAGACCTAATAGAAGCTTCCACTTCTAAAAGGATATTCCTCTAGATTGTTCTTTTGGATAGATAGATTTGGTATAAATAGGAGTAGAGGGTATGATAAATATTGTATTGGATATTATTGTAATAGGTCTCTGCTCTGCTGGAGGTTTCCCCCTCAAAGAGGCAAGTAAACATTGTTATCATTAATCAAGGTTCTCTTTCTGGTGTTATTATAGTATTATTTTGGTATTTTTATGGTTATATCATTGTGGTTCTTCCATTCCTAGATAAAATATTTATGTTCTTCATACTATTTTATATCTGGAATACTACAAGTGGTATCAGAGAACATTCCTTGGAAGAAAATTGTGGGTTAATTGTTTTTTAGAGTAGATATGTATTTCGACATCTTAAATCTAAAGAGATTTGTCATTACACACATAAAACCCTAGTCGAGGAGTCATATACATAGGAAATACAAGTGGTACTTAATATCACATCTGTTGTCCACCTTTGTAACCCCTCTTGGTAACCCTTCGAGTGGTAGCACATCAAACAACACATGTATATGAATCATCCTAGATCTCCTAAATCCCTCCATAGATAAATCGATTGGCTTCCTGACTACTATAGTTCCATCGAGAAAAACACTTGGGAATATACTCTATATTACCTAGGTAGTCGGGTAGTACGACTAAGGGCACATTCTAGCCTTCTTAGTTGGTTCCATGAGATATTGGGTTGAGTACTACTGTTGGACCCCACACATATATCAAAGAGATAAATTGCAGGGAAAACTATTGTCTCTAGACACCCTACATACCCTATCCCTTGGGAAGGAAACAAAAATAGAACAAACAAGATCTATTGTTGTGCAATTGTGCCTCCTGTATTTGGGTTGCAAAATTACTACACATTTATTCATGTTAAGAATTTGGGCATTTCAAAACTATAGTATTCTTCAGATCAGAGTATAACTCTGCATGAGTAAAAAAAAAGAGTATAGTGGTTCTGTCGACAGACTTCTTTGGTAATTATCCCACTGGGTTCCTCTCTTCGCCCTGATTCCACTGATACCTACCATTTTTAGCACAATTTGTTTTGTGGAACCGACCCTTCTCTGACACCCTTATTTATCCCATATCCCATTGGATCCCCCATTTTTACCTGATTGCAGTGGTACCTATCATTTTACACCCTTCTTCTCCATGGTCCCACCCACCCCTCCAAACCCTTTTTGTTTCTCTTATACCATTTCCTTCTCATTTTTCCAAATGGATACCACATGAGCCCAAGAACTCAATACCATGATTGTTGATACCCAACAAAACTAGGAAGACATCAAGAATATCAATGCCAACCTTAGCTCAATGAATTCAGCTATTGATATCCTCAAGGAATAATGTTGTCACATCAAATACCTCAAAGAACTCATAGGACACTTCATGGGATGTTACCAAAACCCTTCCTCTTCTGAAAAACCATCTTATCAGGATGACCATGACTCTTCCCATTACCAAGGTCCTCATACTACCCACTTTTCTCGATACCTCCACCCTCCAAGAATTGAGGTGAACAAATTTGATGGATCAGATCCCACAGGTTGGGTCACCCAAATGGAACATTATTTCTCTTTACATGGAATTACTGATGATTTATCCAATATTCATTATGGTGTCTTACATCTATATCTGGAATGATGGCAATGGTGGGAATGGAAAAAAATGGCATGCCAAGGTTATGTTGCTTGGACATAGTTTGTGGACGAAATTATGACCACTTTGACTTTAACACCCACGATTTAGGTCATTTGACCAATTTAAAGCATCTTGGGACAATGAAATACTTTATTTCCACATTTGAGTACTTGGATTTCAGAATAGAGGGCATACGATATGATTTCTTTAGGCATTGATTTATCAGTGGCCTCAAAGATGAAATTTGTGCCCATGTTCTCATGGAATACCCCCAAAATTGGTTGGAAGCTACCCAATGAGCCAAGGAAGGACAATAGATTATATCCTCCAAAACCTGCAAACTCTCGTTTCCTCCTCTCCCTAAACCCACCAATTATTCCCCTCCTGCAACTCCCCTCAAGATCCAGAAATTAACCAGGGATGAAATGGTTGAATGCCAACTCAAGAGTCTTTTTTATAATTGTGATGAAAAATATTTTCAATGGCACAAGTGTAAGGAACAAAATATTTTTATGGATATGACTGAGTATCTTTCTGAAGAATGTGTTTTTTTTTCTCCTATGGAGGAAATCTCATTGCCATTTGAACTCACACCACTCTTTGATCCATTAGACATTGACCCAGTGATTTCACTTAATGCCCTCAATGGATTATTTTCTCCCTAGACTCTCAAATTAATTGGTTACATCAAAAATAGGAAATTCATCATCCTTGTGGATAGTGGTAGCAACCATAACTTTATTCATCGCCGCATTTCCAAAGAAGTAAATTTTTACATCCATGCCATCAATAATTTTCCAATCATGATTGCCAATGGCAATTCCATGAAATGTGGGGGATGATGTGAAAATGTGTGACTCCAATTTTTTTGGTATCACCTAAAATCCCATATGTTTTATCTAGACATGGGTAGTTGTGACATTGTTCTTGGTTTCGAATGGTTATGCAATCCAGGCCCCATTCTCATGGATTTTAAGGAATTAACCATGCAATTCCAATAGGAGGGACAACAATATAAGTTCCAAGGAGTCACATCAGTCTCCCCTTAGAAAATCAGTTCCCATTGCATGGAGAAGCTCCTAAAAAAATGTCATTAAGGAATTATAGCCCAAATCCACTCCATTCATGCTATTGAGACACTTTTTGTGCATCCCGACCTCCAATCTATCATCTCCCACCACCGAGTTATTTTTACCACTCCTAAAGAAATTCCCCCTTCTCGTGGAGTCCATGATATTTCCATCCCTCTCACCCCGAGAAGTATTCCTCCTAATGTCTGTCCTTATCATCATCCCTTTAATTAGAAGAATTAAATTGACAAAATTGTTCATGAATGTCTAGAATCCATTGTTATTCGTCCCAGTACTATCCCCTATTCTTCCACTATGGTTATGTTACTGAAGAAAAAATATACTTGGCACATGTGTCCTGATTTTCACACCCTCAACAAACTCACAATAACATACAAATTCCCCATTCCTTTCATTGATGGCCTCTTGGATGAATTAAGTGATGTTGAGTACTTCACCAAGTTGGATCTACGTTCTGACTACCACCAAATCCATATGAAAGAAGAATACATTCTCAAGATTTCATTTCGCACTCATGAGGGTCATTATGAGTTATTGGTAATGCCCTTTGGATTGTGTAATGTTGCTTCCACTTTCCAAAGTCTTATGAATCATGTCTTCCATCCTTTTCTCTGTCATTTTATCTTAGTTTATTTTTATGATATTATCATCTATAGTAAAACTTGGGCATCTAATCTCTTCCATGTGAATCAAGTTCTCCATCTACTCTTTAATCACCAAATTTTCGTTAAAAAATCTAAATGTTCCTTTGGTGCCTTAGAAGTGGAATACGTGGGTCATATTTTTGGCAAGGATGGTGTCTGAGTGGATCCTAAAAAAATTGAATCTATGCAATATTGGCCTTGACCTAAAACTCTTAAGAGTTTGCAAGGTTTTCTGGGTTTAATGGGATATTATAGTAAGTTTGTTCAAAATTATGGAAAGATTGCAAATCCTCTCACTTATCTCCTTAAAAGGAATGCCTTCACTTGGACTTCAGTTGCAGATCATGCCTTCCAAGCCTTAAAATATGATATGTGCTCTATCCTTGTCCTAGCCCTTCCAGACTTCACAAAGAAATTTATATTGGAATGTGATTCTTTCGGGAAAGGAATTGGAGTTGTCCTCATGCAAGATGGAAGGCCTTTGGACTTCACTAGCAAAAAACCTTCTAAGTGACATTTGGGCCAATCTATTTATGAAAAGGAAATATTAGCTATTATGCATGTTGTGGATCTTTGGTGTCCTTATTTATTGGGTCAGTGATTCAAAATAAAAACTCATCATTAGAGTCTCAAGTTTTTCCTGGAACAATGAATTTCATCCACGGTGCAACAAAAATGGGTGACCAAGCTATTTGGCTATGATTATGATATTATTTACAACAAGGGAAAGGAAAATGTAGTGGTCGATCTCTTTTCTAGAAATATGAAGAAGACGGGTCCCTTTTCTCCCTCTCCTTCATTGTACCATATTGGCTCCAAGTTGTTCGTCAGGAATGGCTAAAAGACCCCAACATTTCTATCCTGCTCCACTAATACCATCACAATTCTTTAGTTTTTCTAGGGTACTCTTAGCACAATTAAGAGCTTCACTACAAATTCCATTTATATTTATGCAAAAAATCCCAGCTTAAATCCACAGTGCTTACTAAAATTCATGCCTCACCCACAGCTGGGCATTCAGGGTTTACCAAAACCTATGAATGGGTCAAACATTCTTTTTTATAGGAGGGTATGAAACATGACGTCCACACCTTTTTTGGTTGAATGTGAGCTCTTTCAATGCAAAAAGGGTGAAGCTATCAAAGCTTTGAGCACACTCCAACTGCTTTTAATTCCCCCTCTTGTTTGGCAACATATTTCTATGGATTTCATTGTAGGCTTACCTAAGTCAGGAAATAAGTTAGTCATCATGGTGGTCCTAGATTGTCTCTCCAAATATGTTCATTTTTT
>ML784595.1:0-23284 GCA_009831015.1 Picea engelmannii
ACTGGTTGCTAATCCCACGAGGGCCTCTATAATTGATTATGTTACCTCCACACTTTAGCAGGGAGTCTCAAGTCCCTCTTGGATGAGGCATACCTTCTTTAGCGAGGGAGGCCACTCAACCACTTTAGCCCATTTGTATGCTTATTGGTTGTTTGAATTTTTGGTACGCTATCTGACTACTAGTTGGCCTTAGGAGTCTTTGTGGGGTTCCACCATAATGGATAGTGGAGCTTCTTTTTCTCCCTCATTTGCTGCTACCTACCCCATGATGCCTACTCATTTCATGGAGACATATCCTTTCGCCTTTTACAATGGTATGCAGAACTACAACACTTAGTTCACACCTTAATTTTTCTATTGATATGTCTTCACCCATGAAATCCTCTCCCTGGTCCACATATATGAATCCTATCATGGGCTCCAGGGGCATCACGACTCTGATGCCTACTTCTTTGTTTGATATGAGTCGTGTCCCCATGGGAGACTGGAACCTCCCCCCTTTTGAATCTCATGCTAACTATGCTCTTCTAGGAGCCAGTGCTCAGATAGGTTCATTTACCATTTATTATGCTCCACCCACACATCTGTTTCCCGCCATGTCAGTTCCTTCGAACATTTTTCCCATGACTGACCCTCAGATGCCTCCGGGTATTTCATAAGGAGAAAACCAATTTTACAGTTCGGGCTACCCTATTTACGAGAAACCTTCACAACGGGGAAACATATATCATCACTCGAATAATTCTTATATGACCTTGATCCCTTCATAGGCCTTAGTGATGATTCTCGTCCAAACTTCTTCAGAACATTTTAGTGCAAGCTATCACCCTTCTGGGCAGGGATGGGGACTACACTAGGATCCTTCCTAGCTTGCAAGGTTTCAGAATCAATCTTTCCTTGGACCTTGGAATCAAATACCACCATCTATCGCTAGCCCAATCACTGTCAGTCACACTGGTGCTCCATCCCCAGCCTCTGCCAGTCACGTCGGAGATGGGTCAACATCTTCTACAAATTATGTTGACAGCTCACACCCAACCTCTGCTAATTATGTTGGGGGCACCACCCTTTTCACTCTGAATCACAGCTATGTCATGTCTCCAGCCTCTATTCATCATCCAGGAGACGACTCTCTTTCTCCCGCTAATTACATCGATAAGCCTAGATGTCTCAAACGTAAGCCTAAATTTCTTTACAGGACTTGTGAAGGAAATCACCTTACTCGTTTGTGTCCAGCTACTACCGAAATACCAGAAGCATTGGGCTCACCCAAGAGCCCTTCGAATTCTGAGACGTCCTTGTTTTATCCTCACACTACCTCTCCTTTTATCGCCTCGGTGGTCTCACCACCGCAATCCCCTCCTGACCTCACCTCCTTTTTTGAAAGTGAAGCATCTCTCACCCTCGTTACTATGCATCCTCTTCAACCTATAATTGAAGAAGTGGCCACACCAGTGCAATCTCTAGTCAACCCTACTCTCCTTGAAGAGAGTGATGCGCCTCTTAGTCATTTCATCGACATTCCTAACCCTACTCCTTCTGAATGAGAGAGATTTATTCTTCCCCCGAATGCTCTCTCTCCAAGTCCTGACGAAGTTCCCTTCAATTGGGACGACCTGATGGGGCATCCCATACCCCCACCTATGTCTTTTCCATTAAGAGACCTTATTCGAACCATCATGGAGACTGTATCCTCCATCAACACTTTCTCCTCCTCGACGTGGAGAACTTTGGGTTTTCCCAAGCTTTTGTTAGCTATCCGTGAGATACTAACTTTCCACAGAAGACCAAGATGGGAGCCCTGCCCTCCCCCTTTACATGTTGATTGAGACAACAAAACGAGTCTTAGTTAAGATCTTTTCTGAATCGTCTAAAAACCGAAAATATTTTCAAGTGATTTGTCCCTTTCACACTCATTAAACTAGATTTGAAAGGTCATGAGTCTTAGTTAAGCTCTTTTCCGACTCATTATCAAAAATAGAAAATATCGTCGAGTGAACTTGTATTTTTCACACTCATAAATTGGATTTGAAAAGATGTCTATTTGGCACAAGTTTACCCCTTTTTCACACCAAGTAGACTACAGGACATAAAAAAGGATATTTTTTTGCGTTAAGTTGTGATTGCATCTCATTCCCTCGCTTGCAGTATTGAGCCTTTAGTCGGTTCTTGCTTTGCATTATAAACCATTGCCTAAGCAGTTTTGCATCCTCAACCAAGCAGAGCCTTGTTTATATCCTTCGCAATTTGACACCCTATACCCTGGAGGAAACATCACCCCAAGTGTCCATCTACCGCATGCATTTCTTTGCATTAAGCATAGGTACGTTCCACTGTTGGAACTAGTTTTTCTTACTTGTGACACTTGTTTCATCCTCTGTATCATAACATTCATTTGTTATGAAAAAACAAAAAAAGACGGGCAAGAAGGGAGTACTATATTATAATTGGAAGCAATCGTTTTTCCTTTGAACAAAGAACAAAATTATTGAGTCCTTGTGTCATCATAATTTTGGGTTTTAGCATGGACTTAGGAAGCTGATCTCGTTACAGAGTTTTCTCTATTGACTGGTTATTCTTCCAGTCCCTATAGAGAATGTTATTGATGCCTCCTGCATATAATAGTCACATCATTGAGTCTATGCTGTCGGAGTCCACCATATGTCTCTTTCTCTTGTTCAAAGGAAGTCTCACAACCTATGTCGGCCACTCCTCAAAAATATTGACTTTGCATGTCAGCCATACCCTCAGTTTGTCTCATAATCACATGATACTATGGTCTCATCATGCACCTTGGACCTACTTGCATCATCAGTAGGTCACCTTGAACCCAACAATCGACATTTCATCATTAGTCATTGACTGGGTGGTTTCCCTTGTGTTCAATGGCAAGACATCTATTCACACTTTGGGATTTGTGCAATGTCTTGGATTCCATTAGCCTTATTGATGGTTTCCTCACCTTTGTCAGCAGTTTTCATCATTGGATGTTATTTAGAGGGTCTTTTTCGTGTACCTCTTGCATTTGATACACGTGAAAGACGCACAGGGTCGTTGGTTCGTGAACATGTTCTTCGTCCAATCTCCACCAAATCATAAAGCTCCTGCTTTCTTCCTCGTGCTGATTGATGAGAGATGCCTTAATGCTCTCCTTTCAACGGGTCTCTTTCCATTGACTTAAGCTCATCTATTCTGGATATGGGACCTAGAGTTTTATGTGTACCTTGAGGCTTGTAGTCATTAGTGGCAGGCTCTCTCGCCATTGACAGATGGGAATACATCAATGTCTCTTGATCAATGGATTTCTCAAGTGTTCGACACTGAATCCTTTATTCACACTTGTAGGAATGTACTCAGTGCCTTGATACCTACTTTCATTATTGGTAGGTTGTCTCGCGTTTGCTAAAGGTTTACCTCAATGATTGGTAATCAAACAATGTCTCATTATGTTCGACCTCAACTCCTTTATTCACATTATGTATACTTGGACCCTTGGCAGATAGTGTAGAAGACTTGAAAACATCACTATGTCGCTGCAACTTTCCTAAGTTGTTGCTTCCCTTTCATTGGACCAACACCTATTCGACTTTAGTGATCATGGGAGATTAGATTACACTTCATGGTATATAGATATCTTCAGATTGATTTTTGAGATTGGTTTTCGCTGGGCCTTGTTCGTGACTATGATAGATTTTGGCATATAACCGCAATTGTATCTACCTATTCATGGCCACAGACACTTATTTAGTATATTTTCCGCATGGATCTGCATTGTATTCTTGGCAGCCATGTATGCAAAGTCAGTACAGAATGTAATGAACAATCAAGTTCGTCCAGTTGGTTCTCTACCACTCCACTCCTGGGTTATTTATAATGTATTTCGGCCATCGCAGATACTCCCCTAATCTCACACATTAGGGGGCATCTGTTATAGAAAGATTTTCCTCACCATTGTTATCTTACACAGAGGGCCTTTTTTCCATTTCCCTATGCAGACTTATCATCCTTTTTAGACAAATCCATAGCTAAAAATAAACATTTTTCCACATATACGCGCCCTATCAGCTATACAACAAGTGTATACGTAGGCTACTCCACTACAACCCACATACATCGCGATTTGTGCCAGAAAATACAAAAATGGAGTTGGGTTTCCATGTCACGACAAGAGATCTCTGATCCTTGGCCTTCCATATACTGGAAACGTTCTGACTCGACCCTTCAATTGCATTTTGAAGACTATAAGAGCACAATTTCCAGCTATGGAAAAGGAGGAGAAAGAATTCAACTTTGAGAGAAAAGTTACTCTGGAGAAATTACTTCATATTGAGTCTACATCCCTTTGTCCCTCAAGTTTGAACACAGTGTTCAGCCCCCAAGCTCTTTCCCTATTGTTGAGAGAATCTCGTTTTCTCTCTCTTTTGAGCTTGCCTTTGGTAGAGGATTGAAGTGGTGGAGACCCAGCTGGAAGGAACTTGGTTTCTTGGTTTCGACACAGAAGTTTGTAATTTTGACACTTTTGTTGATCAATTATTAATAGAAATACTCATTTCCTGTCCTATTGGTATCATGCAAATATATAATTATTATCCATGGGCATGTTTGTAATGTTTATTAATGGATTATGCTATCTAATGTGATAACCCCTTTACATCATCACTATATACTTTCTTTTATTGTTTGTTGAGAACTTATTGCAGGTATAAAGCTTTGGGTCGGAGTGCTCAACAGTGGAACATCATCAAACATTGGATCGAAGTAGGCCTCTTTCTTATCTTGCACATTAGTTTATATAGCATATAATGGAATTGAGTTGATTTCTGCAGTCATACCTGTCTGTTGTGGTTTACCCTTGGCCATAGAGAGTTTTTCCATCGTAACAGGGAGGCCACCAGTATCCACCTGAAAGATGAGTAGGCCCTCAGATAGCCCCAGAAGTGTAGAACCCACAATTACAAAGAAGTACAAAAGAACGTACTGAACTAAAAACTAACAAGAGGAGCCAGTTGGAATAGGTGGGTGGCCACCAATATCCACTTGGATCAATCATCCCCCCTTAGGAAGAAATGGTCTCCATTGCATTGAGTTCCTCTGTCAGGTGAGGAAACTTCTACTAGATTTGACCCCGGGTGAAACACTTGCCTTGGTGTAGGAGTTTCCCTTCCTTGACAACCCGATAAAGTTGGATCCTCTGCTAGTGAGTGCCCTTGACCTGTGTGTCCACTATCTGATCAGTGGATGCATGTGTCATGTAGTCAGGGTTGAGATTTGTTGGTGTCAGTTGTTCTGCGATATCTGAGGTGTCCAATAATATGGGGAAATATGGACGAAGGAGGTCCACATTGAACACTGGGTGCAAGCCAAGGAATGGTGGAGTATTGAACTCAAAATAATTATTACCCATGGCCTTGGTGATGGTGTAAGGCCCATAGCAATGTGGGCAGAGCTTCCGATGGGGCCCTATAAGAAGTTCCTTTTGCAAGTGTAACTAGACCTTGTCTCCAATATGAAACCGGTGTGGTACCCTGTTTTGATCATGGTGTTGCTTTTACTTAGCATTGGCTTTCTACAAAATCTCCTAGACCTATTAGCGGATGTGTTGAATCCTCTCAATGAATCTGGTGTCTTTATCGGTCTCAGAATGAACATGGGAAGAGTTTGTCTGTGTGGTTTCTAGAGGGAGTGCAACATCAATGGGGCCTAAGGGTTGGAATCCAAATCCCACCTGAAATGGGCTATGGATGGTGGAGTTATGGAGATCCCTGTTGTAATTGTGTTGAACATAGGGGAGGCTCTTATCCCATGTACGTGGATGCTTAGAGTTGTACATGTGCAAGATGTGCATAATCATCCGATTGACGACCTATATCTGGTCATCTGTTTGAGGGTGGAAAGCAGTGGATTTAGTGAGCTTGGTGCCCAACAATGACTAGAGAATCACCAAAATGTGTTGAGGAACCTGTTTTCCCAGTCAGAGATGATGGTCTGTGATATCCAAAAATGGACCCACACTCGTTCGAAGAAGAGCTTGGCAGTATCTGTCTCTTTGATGTTCTTTTTGCAAGCTATGAGGATGGCCATCTTCGAAAATCAATCAATGACCATAAATACACAATCATTTCCTTTCTTAGTGGATGGAATGCTAGACATGTAATCCATTGAGATTGATTCCCAAGGCTTCTTTGGGGTAGGAAGAGGGGTGTATAAGCCTTTCTTCTTGATGTTTGGCTTGGAAATGACACAGGCAGTGCAAGATATGATATACTTTTTTATGTCATGTCAAAGTTTTGGCCAATAAAATTGTTTCTGGAAAACGACCACAGTTTTCTCCATGCCAAAATGTCTTTCCACCCGACTGTAGTGGGCTTCCCAGATCAACTTTGCGCGATCGCTTGCAGGAACATAGAGATGGACCAGATGGCATAACAACCTGTCCTAAATATGAAAATTGGTGACATTCGTGCATGTACCCAAGAGATGATATGTGGTGTTGAAGTTCGGATATTGTTGATAAAGTTTGGGCCATTCAGATGCCTCATGTACACAAGAATGGAGCACAGTGGTGAGTGCAACCACGAGAGGTCGGCTGAGGCATTCAACGACAATATTTGTGCTCCTTGTCTTATACTTGATGTTGAGATGGAAATGTTGCAGGTAGGTGGACCACTTATGATGGCAGTTGTTCTACAACTTCCCCTGTGTCTATATGAAGTGCAGAGGCTTGTGATAAGTGTGAATTATTGTCTCCTTTCCCAGAATGTAATGTTTCCATTGACGATATGATTTTACAATGGAATACATTTCCTTGTCATAGGTGGGGTATTTATGGACAATATCTGAGACTATCTCACTATGGTATGCCACAGGATGACCGCGTTGAGTGAGAACTGCACCTACAACATAGGGGGATGCATCAATCTCAATATTGAACAGTTGTTGCAGATCAGGCAAGCAGAGTACTGGAGTTGAGCATAAGTGATGCTTCAGATCATCAAATGCTCATTGTTGTTCCTTCCCCCACATGAAATTTTCCCTGCCACCGCCCTTGGTTACATTTCTGAGGGCCCATGCAATATGGGAGAATCCAAACACGAACCATCAGTAGAAATTGGCCAGTCCCAAGAAGCTTCAAAGCTCGGTTAGTGTGGCCAGGGCTGGCCAGTCACAAATGACTTGGATCTTAGCAGGATCGACATGTACCCCATGCTCATCAACAATGTATCCCAAGTATTTGACCCTGTTCATTCCAAAGGAACATTTTTCCAAGTTGGCATATAGCTTGTGCTACCACAAAGTGCTCAAAACCTATTGACTATGCCGCATGTACTCCTCCCAAGTTCTGGTGAAGATGAGGATGTCATTCAAATATACCACCACAAAAGAGTTGGTGAAGGGTATCAATATATTATCCATCAACCACATGAAAGTGGTTGGTGCATTTGTTATGCCAAGGAACATGACCAACCATTCGAAGAGACCTTCTTTATATTTGAAAGTTGTCTTCTAGACATCATTTGGTTCAATGGGAGCATGGTGGTAACCAGACTTCAGGTCAATCTTGTTGAAGAAATTTTCCCCCTTAAGTTGTTCAAGAAGGTCATCAATCCTGGGAATTGGATATCGATTTCTGACTGTGATTTTGTTTAATGCTCTATAATCAATGCAGATTCGGCAGGTCCCATCCTTCTTCTACACCAGTACAATCAGGCTTCTGCAAGCAGAGGAGTTGGGTCTGATGTGCCCCTTTTGAAGAAGTTCTTGGATTTGATGCTTGATTTCGTCATTTTCCATCATCAACGAGCAATGATAGACTGGTCCATTAGGAAGAGGTGCACCGGGGGTTAGATCAATTGGATGCTTGACTTGGTAGTGCTTCCATACCCCGATGGGTGAGGAGAAGATGTCTTTGTACTCTTCCACGATCCCATCCACTTGCTTCTGATCCAAAGAGAGGATCTGTGTAGAGGCCATAGATGTGGTGACAACCTTCTGCTTACTATGAGAATGGATCACAAAGAAGATGAAATTTCTGGCCTGTGAAATGACCTTGCTTCATTGCTTAGCAAAGATTAAAGAAATAATGGTAGTCGACACAACCTCTAGTATCATGTACAATTGTCTACCCAAAGTAATAATAACATTGCGGGGTCTAGACTCATACACACCATGAAGCTTCCACAAATATGGTTGTCCTAAAAGAACATCACAAAATTCAAGGGGAGAAATATCACAAAATACCTCACCTTTGAAGGGCTTGATGTCGTAGGGAAGATGACACTAGTGGTTGACACAAAGATCTCTTCCTTGGTGAAGCCAACCGATGGTGTAGCGTTATGGGTGTGGTGTCATCGACAGGTCCAACCGCTTGACGACTTCTGTTGAAATCAGTTTCTTATGACTACTGCTATCGATAATGAAATGAAGCAGATCCCCATTTACCCACATATGTGAGTGAAAGAGGCATTCCCCCTCCTCTGGTTCTTCTGGTTTTCTTGCTTGGACTTTGGTGGTAGCGACAATGGAACTAGGTTCAACATTGATAATCCACTTGCCTCCTTCTGGATTTGATTCAGAATCAGAATCGACCTCTGACTCGGAAGCCTTCATCTCGACCACGAGTGACTTCTTGGAGAAACATTCTTCAGTGTTGTGCCAAGGGATTTTATGGTATTCACACCATTTTCTCGTGTCCTTCTTCGTCTTCTCATTTCCCTTCTTGTGTTGTGGCTTGGATTGGTTGTCCTAAGAGTGGCCATATTTTCTCTATACCTTGTTATGTGGGTTGGGGCCACCTTTTCCCAGCTTCGACTGTGAGGAGTTTGCAGATACAAACTCTCGCCTCTTCTTCTTAAATTTCCTCTCGATCTTGACAACATATCTATAAGTCGTACCCAATGAGGCAATGTCCATAAACTCCATTTATGTTTGAATGTATCTATGCAAACAACCACGATATTTGAGCACCAAATGTCCCTAAGAGTCTTTCATACCCAACTTGGTGCACAGGGTATGGAAAATATTGGTGAAATCTCGTATTGTCTGGTCCCTTTCTTGACGTAGGGTGGTCCATCTGGTGTACTAGTCCCCGTAGCTTCCAACAGGGTAGTATTGTTCTTTAATGGCATCCTAGAAGGAATCCCATGTAGGGTCAACCACAATTATTGCATATTCCTCTATGGCCCTTTGCTTAGAGTAAGTGTCCCATCGATCCTTAACATGGGGGATGACCTTGAGGAGTGAAAAAGTAATATTTTCCTTATCGGAAAAATTATGGACCGAAAAATACCCTTCGAGCAGATTCAACCATTTATCTATAGCATCTGCATCTATCAGTCCTTCAAATAATGGAATATAAAAATTTGCCTATACCTTGAAGGGGGTTACATGGCCGCTTGATGAAGATGCTTCTCTTGTGGGTAGCCGTCGAAGGATCTGCGCAAAGTTGTCCATCATTTCGTTCCTTTGTCGCGCAAGGGATTCCTCAAGCAACATTTTAAAAGGATCTCCTGCTCCATCATCTTTATTTTTGTCTCCCATGGGTTGTTATTGGGCTCGGCGCGACCGATATTGCAACGAACCCGATTGGTTCGAGTCCCAACTTCTTGTACCCAGATCTTGTCGGGGACATGCATGAATAAAAATAAATGAAGAGCAGACCGCTTTGATACCACTGATCTAGATTTAGGAGCGGAACAAACCGGTTAACAGACTGAATACAATAAACAAAGAGATATGAATAACAACACATATATTCAATGAACAATATCTTCTATTGAATAAATGAAATAGGCTAAAACTGTAAAACTACATAACTGAAACACTTGCTCGAATGGTGGTAGCTATCTCTGAGAAGAGATGTGGCTACTGCACACATTCGTTATGAGAAGAATGATTACAATGAGGCTCCAGAGGCCTTTTTGATATTACTCATGAATGCCAAAACCCTAGACATCCAAAAACCTAACCCTAGGAGATGAAACGCCAAAAGTTATGTGGGCCCCTATGGGAAAGTTGGTATCTCAACTTTTCGGGGTCGTAAATTTTGCATACGACCTCCATTTTAGGCGCGTGATAGCACATTGGAAAGGTATTTTAAATAAATACACATTACATAGTCAAACTTTAACTCTATCTACAATTTCACTTTGGTGATCCAAAAAAACACTGTTTAGGGCCCCAAAACGTCCCTAGAAGTAAAACAAGATGTGATGACATGAAAACATACAAATTAAGACAACTGGATTAGATGGGAGGCCACCAATATCCACCTAGAAGATGTGTAGGGCTTCAGAAAACCCCATAAGTATAGAACCCACAATTACAAATAAGTGCAGAAGAACGTGTTGAACTAAAAACTGACAAGAGGAGCCAGTTGCAATAGGTGGGTGGCCACTAATATCCACCTGGATCATTAGGGTTGTTGACTAATACAGGTCATTGGGTTAGGGTTTTGGATGCCACTTGCTCCTATATGTCTATTGTATTGTAAACAATGTATCACTATGAATGGATATAGAATATGTTGGTTTTCCCAGTTTGGGTTTCCAGAGGAAAAATCTTTGTGTAATGCATGCATTTTCCATTGTATCTTTTCCATTCTTTTATTGAAAATCTATTTGCAGTAAAATATTGTACAAGGTTAAAATCTACATTTGGTATCAGAGTTATTTTGGCTTCAGGGGGACGCCTTTATGGTCAAGGGTTTGGATTGGGACTATGATAAGCCTTGTTATAGTGGGAGATCTATGGTATTGATTTTTCAGGTGAAAAGAAATGGTGAGCAATTCGAAAATGGAGATCGAGAAGTTTAATGGGAATAGATTTGAGTTGTGGAAGCTCAATATGGAATATCTATTGGTGGATAGAGATTAGTGGATTACGATGGATCCATGTATTGCACCTACAGGAACTTCAACAAATGACTAGAAAAAGTTGGATCGAAAGGAGAAGAGCACAATCTGACTGTGTCTCTCAGATTCAGTATTACTGAATGTGTCAGAGGAAGTTACAGCCAATGATTTATGGGATAAGTTGGGGAAGTTGTATCAGTCTAAGTCCCTAGTAATAAAATTTTCTTGAGAAATAAGTTGTATAACATGAGGATGAGAGATGGAGACTCGGTGGAAGAGCATTTGAAAACCTTCAATACTATGGTAAGTCAGTTAGTATTTTTTGAGATTAAAATTTCAGATGAAGATAAGTGTATCAATTTACTGTGCTCTTTTCCAGACTCGTGGGATAGTCTGGTTGTGTCCATAAGTAGTAATACAATTGAATTGAAGTTTGATGAAGTGGTCTCATCCTTGTTGTTGGAGGATATGAGACAGAAGAACATGGAAGGAAAGAGCACAGACGCATTATTTGCAAGAGGACGCTCCCAGGAAATAAATAGATATAAGTCCTCAAGTGGGAGATCTAAGTCTAAGGGTAGATATAAATCTCCCAAAAAGTTTGTAAAGGTATGCTGGAGATGTGGAAAAGAAGAGCGCTACAAGAAGCAGTGTAGATCCAAAATTGAGAAAAATAAGGGATATGAAGAAGCTCCTTCTAAAAAAGAAAATATCTCCAAGGATGAAGGAGGGGATGTGTACTTGGATTCTTCAATCATGCATGCAGATCACGAGGCATGGTTGGTTGACTTAGGTGCATCATTTCATATGAATCCCCACAGGGAGTGGTTTTGTGAATATGAAAGGTATGATGAAGGTAATGTTTTCCTAGGTGATGATTCGAAAACCAGAATCATAGGACGAGGAAACGTCAAGTTGAGGCTCATAGATGGAAGGATTAGAACACTACCTGGTGTTTTTCACATCCCAGGTTTGGCCATAAATTTGATTTCTATAAGAAAAATGGACGATGCAAGGGTAAAAACAATATTTGAAAAGGAAACCTATAGGATGGTTCAAGGAGCAATGGTGTTGTTGAAGGGAGTTCAGTTTGAAACTTTTTATAAATTGAAAGGAAGCACTATTAGTGATGGGTGTAATAGTTCCATTGTTCATGATATTGGAGATGAATAAGAAAGAACTCCTACAGTCTCGGGAGAAAAGGTTATGATGTGGCATCAAAGACTGGGGCATATCAAAGAGAAGGGTCTTCGACTACTACATGATAAAGGTATGGTTGAAGGTATGTCTAACTACTCTCTAGATTTTTATTTTTGTGAACATTGTGTATATGGGAAACAAAATTGGGTAAGATTCCCCTCTGATGCAATGAGGGAAGAAGGAATTTTATAGCTAGTTCACAGTGATGTGTTTGGATCTGTGTCGGTTCCATCATTGGGAAAATATATTTACTATGTCTCATTTATAGATGACTTCTTGAGGAATACTTGTATATATTTCCTCGAGAAGAAATTTGAAGTCTTTGACATAAAGAGTTTAAGGCTTTTGTTGAGAATCAAACAAAGAAAATAATTAAGGTGTTGAGGACAGATAATGGCAGAGAGTTCTACAGAAATGAATTTGAAGAATTCTGTAAGAAGTTTGGTATAGAAAGGAAAAATATTACTCCATATACACCTTAGCAGAATGGAGTTTCAGAAAGGATGGACAAGACGATGATGGAAAAAACAAGGTGCATGCTTAGTGGTGCTAGGTTAGGGAAATAATTCTGGGCAGAGGCAGTGGGCATTGCATGTTACGTGGTCAACAAATCACCCTCATCAGTGCTGGATGACAATACTCCACAAGAGGTATGGACTGGTAAGAAACCTTCTCTCACACATCTCAAGGTATTTGGTTGTGATGCCTATGTTCATGTTCCAAAGGAAAACACGAGTAAGCTAGATAAGAAGGTCGAAAAGTGTATCTTTATTGCGTATATATATGGTCTCAAAGGTTATAAGATTTAGAACCCATAAAATAAGAAGGTTGTGTATAACCGAGATGTGGTATTTAGAGAAATGAAGGATGTTGTTAAACAAGAAGTCCTACCAAGTAAGGAATAACCAAATAAAATAGAGTTTGATTTAAAGGATGATGAATCAGACTCTACATAAGAATAGGAATCAAAAGAAGAAGATCCTCATACTCTAGTATTGAGGAGATCAGTTCAAGAAAGAAGGCTACCAAAAAGGCATACTCCATCTGATTTCCGTTCAAAATTTTCTTTGTCTATTATTGATGATGATCTTAGAACTGTCAAGGAGGTAGTGGATTCAGAGGATGGAAAGCTCTAGAAAAAGGCCATGGATGAAGAAATGGCAGCCTTGGATAAGAATGAGGCTTGGGATCCAATGGAGTTGCCAACTGGAAGAAATACCATTGGCAACAAATGGGTATTTAAAAATAAGTTGAATGCAGAAGGAAAAGTGGAGAAATACAAAGCTCGGTTAGTAGCAAAGAGTTATTCTCAGGTTGAGGGAATTGATTTTGGTGATATTTTTTCTCCTGTTGCCAAGTTAAATTATATAATATTTCTATTATATGTTGTTGTTGCATTTGATTTTGAAGTAGAAAAGATGGATGTGAAGACAACATTTCTACATGGGGATCTGGAAGAAGAAATCTATATGAAGCAGGCAGAAGGCTTTGTTGTGAAGGGAAATAAGGAGCTGGTATGTAAGATGAAAAAGTCCCTGTATGGTTTAAAACAATAACCAAGGATGTGGTATCAAAGAGGATCACTATGTGTATTTTAAATTAATTAGTGATCATTTGATTTATTTGGTCTTGTATGTGGATACCATGTTGCTGATAGGAAACGACAAGGAGATTATCTAGGATGTGAAAACTCAGTTGTCCTCCAAATTTGACATGAAGGATCTTGGTGCTTCAAATTTCATTTTCGACATGGAAATCAAAAGAGATCGGAAATAGAGGAAACTCGGTTTAAATTAGAGAAAATATGTTGATACAATATTGCAGAGGTTTAATATGCAGGAATGTAAACCGGTGAAGGTCCTTATTCATGTTGGTGTAAAGTTATCTGTGAATCAGTGTCTTGAGACACGGGAAGAGGAGGAGGACATGTCTCGTGTTCCATATGCAAGTGCAGTTGGAAGTTTGATGTATGCAATGGTCTGTACTAGACCGGACATTGCACATGCAATGAGAGTTTTGAACAAGTATATGTCAAAACTAGGGAAGGAGCATTGGACAATAGTAAAAAGGGTTTTCAGGTATTTGCATGGCACTGCTAGCTATGGATTGTGCTACCAAGGAAGACCAGGATTGGACATAGTGTTGGACATACATGGCTTTGTGGATGCAGACTGGGCTAGAGATATGGATCATAGGAGATCTACAAGTGGGTATGCTTTTAACCTGTTTGGAGGAGCAATCCATTGGATGAGAAAAAGATAGACTGTAGTGGCACTTTTAACTACAAAATCTGAATACATGGAAGCCACTCATGCAAGGATAGATTGTGATAGTCAGAGTGAAATTTTTCTGGCCAAGAACCCGACTTATCATTCAAAGACAAAGCATATTGATATTCAATATCACTTTGTGAGAGATATGGTTGAAGAAAATAAAGTGTTGTTGATGAAGGTGGACACTTTGAAGAATGTTGCAAATTCATTAACAAAATCTGTGAGCACTGAAAAGTTCTCTTGGTGTAGAGGATCCATGTGAATTACTTCCCTAGATTGTTGACTAAGTAACCCTATAACCCCATGTATGCAAAGAAAACAACAAGTGGGAGAATGTTGGGTATGTGTTATATTCTTTGCACGACTAGCTTTAGTGTTTTCTACGAGGATCCATTATGTGTCGTAATGTCTCTCTCTAGTCAATTGGAATCGCTCCAGCAGACGATTATGCATTTGAGCTAGATCATGGACATGTATATGGAGGCTCAATTGAGATGAATTGCGGTTCTAGAAATGAAAATTAAATCCCATAACAAAAGAATAGATAAACTCCCAGGGGATTTGGATATGCATTGCAATATGATACTTGGTTTTGCTTGGAGTTTCTAGTCTCTTGTCATTGGTACTACAAACTCCATAGGTTCAATCAAAGAGGATTTTGTGGAAGAAACCACATTATAACAAACTCTAGCACAAACAAGGGAAGAAGCATCAACTTAATTTTTCCAAAAGGACCCAACAAAATGCATAACCAATCATGGAAGAAGACCATAGTGGGCATGAACCTTTCTAAATAGCCCAGGTTTTATTATGTTTTCTTGATTTATATTTTTGTGTGGACAAGTCATTAGAATATATAGCTATATAAATCATAGAATACTCATAGAACTCAAGAGTAGATTCCATTCTGTAGTCTTTTTTTTTACATAATTGGAGTCTTTGTCTTTGTTGGTGAAAATATTCAGAATTTTATAACCTTTTGTTGAACAGTTTAACCATAACTTTTATACATGAATACAATACTATCCTTTTTTGTTTTTAAAAAATAATGAAAATTTTCAGTATAGTTAATATAAATTTGATAATGATGATGATAATTTATTTTAGCTTCCCCGAGATGGGGTGTCCGTAGGTCATCCTACAAACGTGGCTGGCATAGCTGACTTGACGTTCGACCCAAGACCCTCGGGAGCACCACTCACCTTGCATGTCGTTGCACCCATCAACTTTCTTGTTAATCGGTCCTCTACAGAGCAACTAGAAATTGTACCCTCGCGAGCTCGATAGACCAAAAGTATTGATGGAAAGGAATGTTGGGAGGATGGGATCAACAACCAATTTAACTCACATGAAGAGGATGATGCATAGCATGTACTCAAGTAGAGAAATGGTAACATAATCAATCATGGAAACATTTGATCAACCACCGAGGATAATACTTTGCATGAGCCTGTCGTCTGCAATCCTACCTGATGCTAATAGTTATGGAAAATAGGGAGAATGAGAGAAGGGTACACCTGATTGATGATGGCCTCCCAACGTCATAAACAATAAATTGATGTTTCCTGACTATGAATGATGCCTGGCTTAGGTATGTTTGGCACTGTTGTGGTTTTTTGGTAGCTCGTTTGGTTTTCTAGTAGCTTTCGTACATTTAGTCATGGCAGCCTAAGGTTGTAAGCCTTACACCTCTGTTGTCGGGTCATCTTGAGCGGCTAAGACAACAATGAATGCTACTGATTTTTACAAGAGTTTTGTACTGGATGAGGACAAGGCCTCAATGACAGCCTTGGAGGTTGAGGTTCATTTGGTACGAGAATTCAAGGATGATGCAGAGGTGGAACATTAGGTTGGAGGGTTGATTCCTAATATTAGTTGCACCAGGACCATGAATTCATAATTCTACCACACTCTGAAGTTGTATTGACACACTAAAAATATGGTGGCCCTGGGCATGCTACTGAAAGATGAGGACTTCCACCAACTCAAGAGCCAAATGGAACTGCTGGAAACTCAAAATGCTTATTTTCTAGAGGTGGTGACATGGATAACATACAGACATGTTGGCGCCTTCCATCCTCTTGTTGGGGGTCTATCAGATGTCGAATCTTCTGCTGCTTCCGCTTGCAGAGAGGGATTATATCCTTCATCATCCCAGGTTCCTCATGTCTGGTAGTAGCAAGCTTTTTAGTCTATGTTTTCCTCTTTTATATCTAGTTTTCTATGTTTTTAGGACATATAGAAATAATGGCAGACTCTATGACACTCATTATCATCTGATTTTCAGACATATATAGCTCTATCAGGCCTAGTTTCCCCACTGGTGCATGCATATTTTTTGGTTTTTTGAACCCAAGAGACTGTCATGGTCTCTCTGGGCAGTGAACCAATTTCAACTCTGTTGTAAATTATGTATATATTAATATAAACTACCTACTTACCAAAAAAAAATAATGTCTTTTAACTTTCTTTAGAGTATCTTAGCCTACAAGACTTAGATAAAAAGAAAGTTAATAAAACTTGGAAATAAAAATCCAAAATTTACTTATTTAAACATTTGTTTATATGTGAGTTTAGATTCCTAATAAAGTTTCCAAGCTTGGTTGTCTCGATTTAGGATTTCATGAACAAAATTGGGGTTGTATATATTGTTATATACACATATAATATTAATGTGTAAAGGTTATTTTAAAAGAAAATAAACTTTATCTTCAATCTCCTCTAAGTTTTATAAATTATAATTTTTTTTTTCCAAAAAATTTCATGGTGTTTTCTTAACTTAACAATTTTCATTTTTTTTGGAAACTTATTTTTAGAAACAATATATTATTGAAAATACATAATTAATAATGTTAGTTTCAACACATTAATCTAAATTTAAATTTTATTATGTGACATGTTATTGAAATATAGATTTAATAATATTGTTATTTTTCAACCAAGAGAAAGTTTAGGAAAATACATAATTAATATTATGTTACTTTCAGTAAATTAGTCTAAATTTTATTATGTGGCATGTCACTGAAACATAGATTTAATAATAATATTAATTTTCAACAAGGAACAAGTTTAGGAAGAATCCATATGTAGGTTTAGCTAGATTGATAATTGCTCCTCTACTAAATTCGTAGAGGTTTTGAGAAAACCCATCAAAGTCTTTTGGGCTATCCACTCCATTGAATGAAGAAAGGGGAAGAGAATTCCATAAATTCAATAGGGATTCTTTACTTAAGTGTGTAGGTCGAATTAAGTGTGTAATGACAGATTCTTTGCTTAAGTGTGTAATGATAGATTCTTTGCTTAAGTGTGTAAAGGTATATTCTTTGCTTAAATGTGTTAAGTGTGTAAAGGCAGATTCTTTGCTTAAGTAATTATGTGTGTTAAGTGTGTAAGGGCAGATTCTTTGCTTAAGTAATTATGTGTGTGATTACAAAGCTCCTTGAAGATTCTTTGCTTCAGTGGTGGAGTGTTGCTTAAATGTGTGAGGGTGAGGAAAGCTACACAACATTCTTCACTGAAGTATGTGAAGATAAAGGTAAGTAAAATTCTTTTTAATTTAAAATTGATTTTCAATATATTTCTATATATATTATTTTAATAAAGTTTGACTAACTTTATAAATAGTTTAGATGTGGAGTAACGACATACTACTAAACACACAAATCTAATAATATTACTAATTTTTCGATATAATTAGATTTTTAAGTAACTTTCAAGCAAAAGCAATGTGTAAAGTTTTAATCCCGCTTTAGCCAAATAAAAATAGTAATTTGTCTACTGATAAAAACGGACAAAGGAATGTTGGATGGGACATGGTGCATGAGTGGTCTTGTGTGTCTCGTGGCTCCCACTTTAGAGTTATTGAATGATACACGACACCATTCAAAAGTGAGAGAGACAAGTAAGACCATCACATGTGAGTGCAAAGTGTTACACCTAAGATCCTACCAAAGTCAAAACAATCATCCTACCATTTCATGCGTTTCAGCATAGCAAATAATTTGCTAAGGTTGGTGGGACTTTAATAGATGTGATTTTTACCAAGAATTTTCCATTTGAATTTGACTTTGAGCTATTGTGAAAATTACTCAAGACTTTTCTCTAATCTTAATCTTATTCCCATTTATTTAGGGGTTTGAAATCCAAGTTTTTATGTTAATATAAGTTTGATATTTTCACTATATTATATTTCCAAAATGTCATTTTTATTCATTAAAAAACTTGCTACTAAACAAAGTTAAAAATAGACACATGTCTAATGGTTAGCCATGCTAAAGTTTATGGAGGTATACATACACTATGTCTCTCTAGATTTGAACTTGTGACTTTTTAGGAGGAAACACATATTCTTAATCATTAGGCCCACATAATATTTTAGCAGTTTTTTAAAGTAAAATATTTTTTTCCTATAGAATTTAGGTAAATCATTTGAAAAAGAATAAAAATTGGTGAATTATTTTGGAGAAAAAAATGAAAAATTAGCTCACTAGTGAAATTTATCCCTTGGTTGCTTTTCATTGAATCTTATTTAAGAAAAAGTATCTCCAAGAAAACTAAATGATGCCCCAACATTCACAAGCAAATTCATGATTCTAAAATAAATGGTGGAGTGTTTTAACTCAACCACAATATGGACAATTATCATTAATAATTCTCAATTGATATAGGTGTTTCTTAAAGGAAAGGCCCTGACATATAATGAGCATCCATACAAAGACCCACAACCTATATAAGAGTTTGAAAGACTTATATGAGAGTTTGAAAGACCACATTATGATTCACCTTTTTTTTTCTTTCACATCAAAAAAAAAAGGCTTAAATGTATATTCAACTTATCTTGAAGAGAAACATGACTCTTAAGATATTAATATATCCTTATCTAGAGAGGTGATTCACCCTTCTATAGAGGTGATTCACCCTTTCTGCTTTTGCATATCTTTATCTAGAGAAGTGATTCACCCTTTCTGCTTTTGTATATGAAAGGCTCAAATCTATTCAACTTATCTAAAAAAACATGAATCTTAAGATATTGATATATCCTTCTAAATATTCTAGTTTGCATATCCAAATGGATTATCATACTTACACAATCGATCATGCCAAATAAAAATAAAACTTGTAGTAACATATTAAGTTTAAATAACTCATAATCTAATGGAATCAATTGTTGAATCACCTAAGTAGCAAGATAATTAAATTAAACTAAATCAAATTCCAATAATAAAAAAAACTAAACCAAGTCTTCCACAAAAAAAACTAAACCAAGTCTTCCACAAACCAGTGCCACCTCATCCGAGCGATCTCCCCATCTGAAATTCTCTTTCTTGGATATTCTCTATACTTGAAGGATTTCTAAATATCAAAATAAATTATAAATTAAGTCGAAGAACAATTTTTTTTCCCACTTCATGTGGTTAAGGTTTCACCGACTTAAAAATTGAAATCCCTTCCACCCAGATAGTGCCTTTACATGTGGATCTTAATCATAGATTCCCATGATTGTATCTAATGTTACTTTCCAAGATACACCCAATGGGAGTTGTGGGTCAATGTACATGTATTTATTGTTGTGGGTACACCTCCTATTGGAGTCTTTATCTCAACCCTCCACACACCCAAGACAAGTTTTCTAAGGTGTTTATTGTGACACAATCTTCTTCCTTTTCCCTCCATGGGCTCCATGTGTTTGATATTTTACTTAAAGCCATACAACTAGCCAACACTACCTACCTTAGTTGCGTGTTGAGAGGGTTAGGGGTGAACTCCACCATGGGAAAAGAATATGTTTATTGTACTTGATATCACTTTTTTTAATATTTTTTTAAGAGAGGGATGGATTACAGACAATAAACACAACTAGATGCAACTTACTATATGTCACAATATTATGATGACATGTTCACATGTTCTATTGAAACATACACCTCATCTACTTCACAACATATAATTAATATGAATAAGCAATGAGGATAACCATGCCTTAGATATCATTATATGTTTGATAAGTTTACATGTGAAAGACTTGTCAAGACAAACTAATACATCATAAAAAGGTGTGAGATACATGGGCTTGTCAATAAAGATAAGAATCATATTCCTCACAGATTTTATTCTAATGAAAATTAGCATTATAACCCAAGATAACAAAATAAGTATTGAAACGAGTGCCAAGTCAAGTCAAGGCATGGCCATGCCCAAAGCAAAAGCTGACACTGATACCAATAATGATATAGTCACTTATACCAATATTGATATGTTGATGTGTACTTGATAAACATTGTAATATATTGTTTTCGATTTTAATAACACAAAATTAGGTTTTATAAGTTTGTATTTTATTTTTAATTTTTTAAGATGTTAATTTTATTTTTTTATAAAATTTTATGATAAACCTGGAGACCACATAGATTCTTTCCCATCCATAATATCAACTAAGATCCTTTCCATCTAAACTTAGAATCTAAAATTTTAACAAACTTATCAATGTATATTAAAGTAATATGAAAAGCAAAACACGACGAGACAATGATATATACAATCAAAATTCTTAGCAATGTGTATTAAAGTAATATGAAAAGAAAAATAAGACATAGACAATGATATAGACAATCATAAAGAATGGAAAGGTGAAGGTGCGGAAGAGCACCAGACAATTGTGAGAAACTCATTGAATTTGATGCTTATTTGTTGTCTTTAAAGCATGATAAATACACATTTAGTTGTGGCTATAACGTGGTGAAGGTGTCGAAGAGCACCAAACACTTGTGAGAAACTTATTGAATTTGATACTTATATATTGTCTTTAAAGCATGATAAATACACACTTAGTTGTGGCTATAACGTGTAGGGGAAGAAGGATTTTTCATGTTTTGGAATATAATATAGTTTTTAAATATTTTTTTATGTTTTGAAATTTAATATAGTTTTTAAATATTTTTTTATGTTTTGAAATTTAATATTTTAAAGATGTTTCATGTTTTGAATTTTAATATAAATTGTATTTATATATATTATCAATTTTGTGGAGTAGTAATAATTCATCCAAAGTCTTTTCAATGGTACATTTGAGTTAGAATCTTTTTGGCTACTCCAACTCCTTTGGCCATGGTTAAAACTCCTCTTTCTTTATTGGCATGAATAATCTCCTTGGCAGGTATAAAAATAAGTTTACTAGTGTTGATAGTAAAAATGACTCTGATTTTCCCCAGCCCTTTCTTAAAGAACTGTATGTTGAAACAACTTCATGAGCCTTATTCATAACTTCCCTAAAACAATTTAAGATCAACATTACCAAAAGGGGCTCCAGAATTGTCCATGTATTTTTACCATTCATCAAGCTAAGTGTAGAATATGGGGTTTGAATGGCCATAAATATGTACATCTTTTCCAAATAGAATTCCTAATTTATATTCTATTTTCATACAAAGTAAAAATTGATTTTTTAATTAAGATCATAGACATTGCATATTTAGAATGGAAAGAGGCTTCTTGCTACTAAATATAAGGAAAATTGAATGAGTAAGTATATTGTGTTATTCAATTAAAATATAACATGGCTTCAGCAAACTATATAACTCCACAGAGGTAAAACGTAAATAAAAAAATGTTATATATGGTTATTAGTGATTAAGCTATCTTTAAGTTACATAACATTTTATTAACCAATGCCAATTTTCCACTGTCGTATCACTAGTTAAAATTTGACAGTTTATGGAAAAAACAATAGACACTCATGGATACATTGTAGAAAACATAGTTGCAATAAAATAATACATAGATAGGAAATATCCAGATCACTTCATTGTCTTGAATAAGAAATTAATAAGAAATAGGCTATCTTTAAACCCAAGACCCATGAATAGAAAATCAACATCAATAGAATTTCTTTTGTACATAGACAAAATATGATCTCCTCCCTCGACCAAATCATACAAAGAAGAGGAAGAAACATCTCAGAGTCGAATACTCTCAATCTAGATTTTAGCTTTAGAAGACTTAGATTTTCATGTTGCTCATGTCTAGTGTCAAAGAGATTATACCTAGCAATCATTTGAAGAAGTCCAACCTAACATTGGAAAATACAAGCCCGACAATTAGCTAGTATATGAGGAAAAGTTTCATTATATTTAGAACAAGGACAAACTAATTGGCACAATAAATGGATGTATTCTACACTAAACAATATAGATCATTCAATGGCCTAGAATAGACTTCTAGATAATAGCTTACAACTTCTAAGAAACATTGGAAAATTAAAAGCTAGTGCGAACATAATATAATCTTCTTGTACATTCATTGGGATAAATATGACTTGAATGAGAAATGTTGTAAATATGTTTATTGGTGACTTTATAACAATGTATAGTACTTTGGTTAAAGAAATTGAAATGTTGAATAAATATAACCAAGAAAAATGACAAACCTAACTACAATCCTAGAAGAGATCAAAGAAACTAAACGGTTAAGGAAACCTTTGAAATTTGTGCCAAAAGTAGAGCCCTTTTGAAACTTTTGTAGAGTTTAAGTTACCTTAGGAGAAGTAAAAAAGACAAATACAAAACTTCCACTAAGATCTTCTTTAAATCTACCATTATATTTTAACAATCTAATTACAAGTTAAAGGGTTGAGCAACTCACATGGGGTCTCCACTCATTTATCCTATAACGTAGCACCTGCGTTCGTGGGGTGTTAAAGAATACCTCTAATTTCACTATATAATGATAAATACCTCCCAAAATCCTCTTTTTGAACCCCCTCCCAATACATCTTTTTAATAAAAATAACCCTTATTTTAACTATATATCATTTTTTTTTATTATCAAATACCCTATTTTATAGCCCCCAATACCTATAAAACTCCTTGTATCCAACTTCCTCCCCCAATACCAACAATATGATGACTCTCTTTTTCACAATTTTAAAACCCCCTTTATGAATGAACGTGATAAGATATTGGTAAA
>ML784595.1:52874-66009 GCA_009831015.1 Picea engelmannii
CAAAAAGGGTATGTTAAAGTTTGATGCTAACATTTAGCCACTTTTTTATTTCACTTTATTTCACATTATTGTTCTCATCTTTTGGGAAGCCGCTTTCAAAAAAATTAGTTGCCACTATTATCTCCATTGAATTTTTGAAACATGACATCTATTATTATTATGGTATTTATGGCTCTTATCTCATGATGTTGTGGTATTTGTGGCTTTGATGATGATGCACCACCCAATCTCCTCAATTATTGTTGTCATTATAAGATAAGGTGATCAGTCATTTTCTTCAATTTACATGATAATTTTCTTCAATTAACAATTGTATGATGGTGATCCCCATCCTACATTTAATGGTCATTGTCAACATAATGGTGTCTAATCCTAACAAACAATAACATGGTAGAGTTGTGATAGTTGTAAATATGGATCTCACATCAAACCAACAACTAGAAGACATAAATAATGCATTGCTAAAAATCAATATATAATATCATTTGCATGTGTTCTCAATAAATACCACACTATACAAATGATGTCATATGTATGTCCACATCCAACACGTAACCATCGGAATAATCAAAAGCAATCTTGTTAAAAACATTAGTAAACACGGGTGTTTACATATATAGAGTGTAGATGTTTATTAAAAGAAAAAAAACCAAACAAACCATTTACATATATAGAAAGTGTAGATGTAAACAAACAGTAGTGGACAAAATTAGTAAACAATAAAATTAATTAATAAAATTAGTTTTAAAAACTTAGTAAAAATTAATTAACAAAATTAATAAACAAACCATGTAGATAGTGTAGATGTAACCAAATAGTAATTAACAAAATTAGTAAATAGTAAAATTAATTAATAAAATTAGTTTTAAAAAAATAGTAAAAATTAATTAACAAAATTAATAAACAGTAAAATTAATTATTAAAATTAGTCAAAAAAAAATAGTAAAATTAAGAAAAAACAAATTTATAAAAATATGACACATCTAAAATCATAAGTAATTGTCAGATTGGTAGCAATGTAGGATGGGGTCCTAGAGACTAACGATAGAGGAACATGCACACACAATGTTCTTTCTTTGTTACTAATTGTTGTTCTAAAAGATCTACCAAGGCTCTTTAAGGCTTGTGTAAATGGTATAAATACCTCTACACGTTACCATTTGCGTTATTGAGCATAATTATCCCTCATATTGTAACTAATCTCGTTATTTTGAGTAATGTACCTTAATTTGGATTAAAACACCTAAAGGTAGGGTGTTTTTCCTAATCATCAAATTGACTTGGTCAAGAGTGATTATGGTATAAATCTAAGGTCAAGGTAGATAGTAAGGTAATTGTGCCATAATTTTGTAAAAACCCTAAGTGAGATTGAGGTATGACCTCGATATTGACGTTTTAATGATTGAACCACTTGTAACAACTATATTATGTTGGGTATGTGTTATATTCTTTGCATAATTAGTCCTAGTGTCTAAATTGCGTCGAGCATGCGGGGGGTGTATCTCCCCTTCCCCGGGGGTCACAGGGGGGTTCACAGCGGGGAGGGGTCAGCACCCTCGAAAAAAATTGGCATTTTTTGACTTGGCATGGTTTTTTCCAATGGTTTTCTAATTCCGGTTAAAGAATTAGGGTTGTTGACTAATTTAGGTCAATGGATTAAGGTTTTTGGATGTCGCAGGATCCTATATATATTGTATTGTAAACAATGAAGATACAAGATGAATAGAAGATTAGAGGTGAGACTCTAAACAGGTTGTTGGTTTTCCCAGATTGGGTTTCCAAGGTAAAATATATCTGTAATGTGTGTGTGTGTGTGTGTGTGTGTGTGTGTGTGTCATTGTGTCTTTTTTGTTTTTATTAAGAATCTATTTGCAGTAATTTATTGTACAAGGTTAAAATCTACATTTGGTATCTGAGCTATTATTGGATTCAGGGGGACACCTTGTGGCTAAGGTTTTGGCTCAGGTCTATTGTAAGCCTTGTTACAGTGGGAGATCTGCGATATTGATTCTCAGGTAGAAAGAAATGACGAGCAATTAAAAAATAGAGATCGAGAAATTTAATGGGAAAAGTATTGAGCTATGGAAGATTTGTTGGTGGAAAAAGATCAATGGATCATTGTGGATCCATGTACTGCACCTAAAGGAACGTAAAAAAAATACTAGGCAAAGTTGGATTGGAAGGCGAAGAGCATAGTGTTAGAATATTCAAGAATACTGAGAGCGACGGGGGGATCAATATTGAGTTATTTAAACAATTTTAACCTTTAATAACTATATAATAATTAACCATTAATCATTTCATTCATCATCACATAAACTCATACACATTGCACACATATTTTTACATGGAAATCCAATTGGGAGAAAACCACAAAAACTTTTCTTAAGTAGTTTCAAGATTTTACAAGCACCACCTTGAAGGAAGCACCCACTCATTGAGTTTTCTAGCACCTACTGGAAGGATACACCAATCCTAGTGGAATATGTTAAATGATGATACATGATCAAATTAGTCTTCAAATACAATCCCAAAATCACTTCTTAAATATGCATACAAAATTGCTCAGAACTATACCTCAAATCTGCAAACTTGTAAGATTCACCACGAGCTCGATTTTCTATTTCTGATTCTGAAACTTGGACCTCAGATAATAGGATATTTTCTCCTTCTAATTAAACAAGTGGAATTCAATTTGGACCTACCAAGCTTCAGATATAACCATTTTATTTCGAACACCTATTTGGGACTGGTTTATGGATTAGTCACAAACCCTAACTTCTAACAAGTATAACTCCATGCTTGTAATGAATCAGGATATGAAACTTGTACCTAATATTATTCAATATCTTATGTGAAATTCATCGAATTTGTCTCTTCGACTCGTCCCCAAAAAAAAATTATAGTGAAAATGACAAGATGATTCATTTTGAAGAAGAAAACCCTAGTTTTAAAAACCTCAACTTCCACTGAGTATAACTCCAAACCTGTAATGAGTCAAGACCTGAAATTGGTATCCAATATTCTTTGTCATCTCTTCTAAAACACCACCAAGTTTCACTATCTGAATCATTCTATAAAAAAATTATATTGAAAATTCCAAGATGACCTTCAAAGAAAACCCTACAATGAATCATCACAAGACTTCATCTTCCCTTGGAATTATTCCCTTCTTTACTTCATCTTCCCTTGGATATTTGCTCCTCTAGGTTGAAATTTTCTCTTCTTCCTTGGCTAGTTTGAATTGGTGTGATCCAAATGAAAAATGAAGCTCCTCTTATTTATATGAGTCTTCTTCACATGAGGGGGTGCGACCAAGGGTGACACCTCTTCCTTAAGAATGGCTAACCTTAGGGGATTATTTAGTTTACTTTAGGGTCCTATTATCTTGTCTTTTGGGTATTCTTCACTTGGATTTAGGGGATTATTCTCTTGGCTTTAGGGGATTCTTCACTTGGATTTAGGGTCTTCTTCTCTTGGTTTTAGGGGCTTCTTCATGACTTTAGGGGCTTCTTCACTTGGTTTTATGTCTTCTTCAATGCTCTTTCAAGGCTCCATTTGTGTAAAAATCAAATTGGGAATGTGGAAACAACCCTATGTTATCTCATCCTATGAGGGCCATACTTAAAAGCTACACCAGAAGGGGACCACTTTGGAGTTATATACACTTATGTCAAGGCTCCTTCAAGGCTCTTCAATGATTCTTCAAGTGGACACACTGTCATCACCTTTAGGGGCTTCTCGGATATTATTTTGGGATTATTCTAAGGTTGAAATCAATGATAACCAATTTTCCAACAATCTCCCTCTTTGGAATTTGTGGAAACTTAGTAAAACAATTTTGCTCCCCCAGTGTTCGTGCTCTGATCCCAATGAATATACTGTCCTCTTGTCTTCATGTTAATTCCCTCTATCTTCATGCTTCTAGGTTTACTTTTTTTCTCTTCCCCCTTTGAAATCAACAGAAAAGGGTAACTCCCCCTGATATTATTCCCCTTTTTGTTCTTGCAAAAGATTATGGAAATCAATTTGGAGTAGAAATTACTCCTAGTTTTTTTCGAAGATACTCAAAGGTATCCCTAGGAAGAGGCTTTGTGAAGATGTATACAATATGTTCTTTTGTGCCAATGTACTCCAACATGATATTATTTTATGTGATTTGTTCCTGCAGAAAGTGGAACTTAAAAGGAATATGCTTGGTATTGGAATGCGCCACTAGATTCTTGGATATGTTTATAGCATAGGTGTCGTCACAGAGTATCATAATGGGCTCATCATATCTCACTTGTATGTATTGCATGGTTTGCTTCATCCAAAGAATCTGAGTACAACATGTTGCTGCTACGATATATTTTTCTTTTGCCATGGATAAGGATACTGAAGATTGTTTCTTTCTCAACCAAGACACTAAGTAGTCACCTAAGTGGAAATCTACTCCACTTGTACTTCTTATTTCATCAATACTTCCTTCCCAATCTACATCCATGTAGGTGACCATAGTTAACTCATTTACTCTTTGATACCATATCCCAAAATCTGTTGTTCCTTTAATATATCTGAAGATCCTTTTCACTTCTAGAACATGAGTTTCCTTTGGTTCTGCTTGAAATCTTTCAACCTATCCAACTGATTTCATTACATCTGGCCTTGAAGCTATCACATAGAGTAGATTACCAATAATTGATATGTAGAGTCTTTAATCCACTTTTTTATATTCATCATCTTTGCTCAACTTGCAACCGGTAACCACAGGAGTACTCATAGGTTTACAGTCTTCCATTTTGAACTTCTCTAACATTTCCTTGATGTACTTGGTTTGGGAAATGAAAATGCCTTCATCTAGCTAAGATACATTATGCATATCTTTGGAAAACTTTTGACTCAATATATCATCATCACTTCCAAAGATGATGCCATCAACATACACTTCAATAATAATCATACTTCCTTGATCCACTTTTATGTAGAAGCTACTATCTTTATTTCCCCTTCCGAATCCTTGTTTTTGTAAGTACATTTCCAAACTTGAGTACCAATCTCTCAGAGCTTTCTTCAATTTGTAAACATAATATTCCTTTTTTTTATAGTAGAAATCCTTCTGGTTGTACTATGTATACTTCTTCTTCTAATTCTCCATTTAGAAAATCTAATTTTATGTCCATTTGATACACTTTGATCGTTTTGGAGCATGCACAAGCCAATAACATTATGATTTCTTCCATTCTGGCCATGAGAGAAAAAGGTTTCTTCAAAATATATTCCTTTAACTTGAGCATATCCTTTGCACACTAGTCTGGCTTTGTTTTTGGTTACCTACCCATATTTTTTTAGCTTGTTTCTGAAGACCCATTTTGTCCCAATCACATTTTTTTCCTTTGGTATTTGAAATAGTTCCCAGGTCTCATTCTTCTTTATTTGATTTAGTTCTTCTTCGATAGGCTTGATCCAATGTTCATCATTTCTCACTTCCTCAAAGTTACTTGGTTCAACTATGGACAATAATGAAAAAATTCCTTGTTCATGTGTCCGTGCTTTCCTTCTTCTTTTGGTTTCTAATTCAACACTTCTACCTCAAATGATTTATTCTGGTAGATGATTCTTTTGAACCCAACAGTTAGGTGTCCTAGAAGGTTTATGAAAATTTTGTTGGTTTTTTTTTTTCTTGTTCTTCTTCTGGTTGTTTCTCTTCTTGTTGTTGTTATTCTTTTTCGTCTTCTTCTTTCTTTAGTTCTTCATTTTCCTTTTCTTCAAATATGTTTGAATTTCTTCTTTCCTTCTTGGTATTCAACAAGTTTGTTTCATCAAATTTTACATTGATGTTTTCCACTATCTTATTGAGTCTTAGATTGTAGAACTTATATGATTTTTTTTTGAATGAGTATCCAAAAAATATGTGTGTCTTCCCTTTTTATGTAACACTTTCTTTCAAACACTCTAAAGTGCTTGACATTGGTTGGTCTTCCTTTCCATAACTCATATGGAGTCTTATCACTATTACTTCTGATCAATCCTCTGTTTGAGATATGAACAATTGTATGCACTACTTTTCCTCAAAATATATCACTTAGCTTGGATTCATTCAACATAGTTCTGTTCATTTCTTGTATAGTTATGTTTTTCCTTTCTGCAACTCCATTTTGCTGAGGTGTTCTAGCTATTGAGAATTGTATTTTTATTCCTTGTTCTTCACAACAATCCATGAATTCATTTGATGTAAAATCACCTCCATTATATGATTTTAATCATTTGATTTTCAAATTAGTTTGATTTTCAACTAGTTCCTTGAATATCCTAAAACATTTGAAAGCTTCTGAATTTTTCTTGAGGAAGCAAAATCAAGTCATTATTGTGTAGTCATCAATGAGTAGCATGAAGTATTGTTCACCATCCAGTCCTTTGTTACCGTGGGCCCACATAAATCAGTGTGTACAATCTACAATGGTTTTGTCATAGAGTATTCCTTTGTCTTGAATTCAACTTTTGTTTTTTTTCCACGCTGACAATACTTGCACACAATATTCATTGGTTCTGTAATTTATAGCATTTCTCTTACAAATTTATTCTTGCTAATCTTGAAAATATTATTAAAGTGTATATGGCCCATTCTCCTATGCCAAAGCCAACTTTCATCTTCTTTTCCCAAACAACATCTTTCTTCTTGAATCTCATTCAAGATGTATATGTTGCTTGGAGTCCTTGTCGTTGTTGCCACTAGTCTACTTGATCCTTCTTTCCTTCTTTCACATTATTTTGAATTGAATATAAGTGTGTTCCCCTAATCACACATTTGTGTCACACTTAGAAAATTATGCTTCATATTTTCAACAAGTAGGACATTTTCTGCCAAAACATCTTTGTTTCCAATACTGATTGTGCCTTTTCCTATAATTTTGGCTGAGTTATCATTGCCAAATGTGATAGACCCCTCTTTTTATTTCTTTAATGTTACAAATATATTTTTGTATCAAATTATATTCTTTGAGCATCCATTGTCAATATACCAAGGGATTCTTCTAGTTTGGGCTTGCAAGGTAAACCCACATTCCTCAACCTTCAAATATTCTTACTTCATTTTCCAAGTTCTCTATTATCCCCCTATATTATTGAAAGGAACATGCCTAGTTTCCCTCGAAGAAACTACCAAATCACTTCTGCAATTTCTAGCTACATGTCCAAAATTGCTACATTTGTAGCATTCAATTTCATAACATAGAGCACAAAAAATATTATAATTTCTGTCAAACGCCTCACGAAGTTTTATGGGATAATTTCCTTCATAATAATTCTTGTTATTTTCATAGCTACTTATGTTCCAAGTGTTTCTACCCTTTGCATAGGCTCTATAATTTATTTCTTTGTGTGCAAAATTATTGCAAGAATAACACAAGCCAAGAAAAATATTTTGGTACCTTGGTGTGGGTGGTCTTCTAGTTGGTGTTGTTCTTCTGAATTCATGATCTTCTTCTTGGGTATTTTTCATTGTAGGTTGTTAATTCTATAACACTCTGAATGCACAATCTTTTTGTTGATTCTTTTTTTATTTCTGGTTTACGTATGTCCTCCTTTAGAGGCTTGCATTCTTCTTTCTTGATGGAACCCTTGATAGTATCTTCATAACTTCTTTGCTTTGCTTCATTTCCTATCATCCTAGAGATTGAACCCTCATTAGTATTGTCTTTTTTGTATCCAAGTCTAGAATTGTTATAGAATGGTTTTTGATTGCAGATGTTTTCATCCAATATTTTGGTGCTATTGCCAAAATTTAGTTGGATGTCCTTCTTATGTAGTTCCTTTCTTAGTGAGACTATTTCAACTTCTATATTCTATGTTATTTTATTCTTTTCTTCTAGTTGTCTCTTGAGTGTTTCTTCAATTAATTTGGATTCTTCTAACTAAATCCTTAGATCTATGATAGTCTGCTTGGCTTCTTCAGAATTTTTGCTAGAGTTTTGAAATCCTTCCTTAAGTTTACTTAAATATTCTTTGAGAGACTTGTTTTTCTTCCTTGGTATTCTTAGATCACATAAGGCACTGATCAATTCTTCCTCAAGATTAAATTCTCCTTCTTCTTCATATTATTCTTCATTATTTTCAATAGTTTCCTCTTGAGTCTCTAACACCACGAAGAGTACTCTTCTTGAGTCATTGTCACTATCATAATCTTCATCGGATGAGGAACTATCATCTTTTGAAAAAATAATTTTCTTTTTCAAAAATCTTCCTTTATTTACTTTCTCATCTCTTTTTTGATATTTATTTTCTTTCTTAGGAACTTCTTCTTCATCACTATTTGAACCCCTTTCATAAGGACATTTGGAAGCAAAATGGCCAACTTTACCACAATTAAGGCATTTGAAAGGAAGCTTACCTTTTTAATTTTTAGTTCCTCTTTTCAACTTTCTCACAAAGTTGGATTCTTCTTCATTATCTGAATCATCACTATTGTTGGAGTATGGTTTTGACCTTGGATTGTTCTTTCTTGTATTCTTGGAGGATTTGAAGGATGCTTCCCTTCTAGATGGATTTTAATGTTCTATTCTCATTTAATATGTTGTAAGTATTCCATGTAATTCATCCATGCTCAATGTAGCCATATCTTGTCTTTCTTCTAGAGATGATATTTTAGGGTCAAATCTCATTCAGAGAGATCTCAATATCTTTTGCACAACAACTGAATTTTCAATCTTGTCTCCCAGTCCTCTTATAGTATTCACAATTTCATCAAATCATAGAAAATAAGCTACAATATCTTCATCTTCCTTCATTCTTATATGTTCAAATTGTCCTTTGTAAGTATGAAGCTTGGACCCTTTGAATTTAACATATCCTTCCTAAACATTCTTGAGCTTGTCCCATATTTCCTTCATAGAATCACAATGCATAACCTTAACAAATTATAAACCTGTCAGACCACTTAGAATGGAATTTATAGCCTTTGAATTCTATTCACTTAGATTTTCCCAACATTATCTTTTGGAGGAGAAGATGGTGCAGTGTATCCATTTACTACAACTTTCCAAACATTAAATCCCCATGCTTGCAAAAATGCTCTCATTCTGATGCTCCAAAAATAATATTTTTTCTCATGAACAATGGTGTTCCATTTTTGGTAAATTCTCCTTGCTTATCCATGATCTGCCTTCAACTGGTTAGACTGTTCCTGAAGGAACCCACTCTGATACTAATTGTTAGAATATTCAAGAATACTAAGGGGGGGGGGGTGAATCAGTATTGAGTTATTTCAACAATTTTAACCTTCAATAAGTACATAAACATTAACCATTAATCATGTCATTCATCATGACATAAAATCATACACATTTCACACAAATTTTTATGTGGAAACCCAACTGGGATAAAACCACAAAATCTTTTCTTAAGTAGTTTCAAGATTTTAAAAGAACCAACTTGAAGGAAGCACCCACTCCCCGAGTTTTCCAACATCTACTGGAAGGAGAAACCAATCCCTTGGAATATTTTATATGATGATACATTATCAAATCAACCTTCAAATAAAATCCCAAAATCACTTCTTAAATCTGCAAACAAAACTGCTCAGAACCGTACCTCAAATATGCAAACTTGTAAGATTTTCCACGAGCTCGATTTTATGTTTATGATTCTAAAACTTGGACCTCATATATTAGGATATGTTCTCCTTCTAATGAAACAAGTGAAATTCAATTTAGACCTACCCAAGATTCATACCCAATACTCTTTTATATCTCTTCTAAAATACCTCCAAGTTTCACTATCTAAATCATTCTAGAAAAAATGTTATTTTGAAAATTCCAAGATGACCTTCAAAGAAAAACCTAGAACAAATCATCACAAGACTTAATATTCCCTTGAAATTTCTTCCTTCTTCACTTCATCTTCCCTTGGAAATTCACTCCTATAGGATAAAATTCACTCCTCTTCCTTGGTTAGGTCAAATTGGTGTGATCCAAATGCCAAATGAGGCTCCTCTTATTTATATGAGTCTTCTCTACATGAGGGGGTGCGACCTCTTCCTTAAGGATGGTCGACCTTAGGGGATTCTTTACTTTAGTTTAGGGGCTTCTTCTCTTGGCTTTTAGGGCTTCTTCACTTGGATTTAGGGGATTCTTCACTTGGATTTAGGGGCTTCTTCTCTTGGTTTTAGAGGCTTCTTCACTTGAATTTAGGGTCTTATTCACTTGGTTTTAGGGCCTCTTCAAGGGTCCTTCAAGGTTCCATATGTATACAAATCAAAGTGGGCATGTGGAAACAATGACATTCTATCTCATCCCATGGGGGACATGCTTAAAATCTATGCCATAAGGGTACCTCTTTGGAGTTGTATACACTTATGTCAAGGATCCTTCAAGGCTCTTCAAGGCTTCTTCAAGTGGACACATCATCATCACTTTTAGGGGATTCTTGGCTTTTCTTTAGGGATTCTTCTAAGTTTGACATCAATGAAAACTATTTTTCCAACACAGAATCCAGTTGTGTCTTTCATATTCAGTATTACTAAATGTGTCAAGGGAAGCTATAACCAAGGATTTATGGAATAAGTTAAGGAATTTGTATCATTCTAAGTCCTTGGTAAACAAATTGTTACTGTGGAAAAATATGTATAACCTAAGGAAGAAAGATGGAGACTAGGTGACAAAGCACCTGAACCCCTTCAATATAGTGGTAAGTTAGTTATTATCTATTAATATTAATATTTCTGATGAAAATAAGTGTATCAATTTATTGTTCTCTTTACCAGACTCGTGGGATAGACTGGTTGTGGTCATAGGTAGTAATACAACTACTTTAAGTTTGGATGATGTGGTCTCTGTTGGAAATGTTTAACAGGTAGCATATGCTTGTCATTGATGGAAAGTACAACAATAAAGATGGCATGGGTACAAGAAGAATATACAAAGGATTTTTGGCATGTTTTATAGGCAACGTAGACTTGTCATTGATGGCAAGTACAATAGTGATGATGGCTTAAGTACAATAGTGAAGATGGCAGGATCAGAGTGTGTATGTGAAGACTTTGCAGAGGTGTAGAAGTACAAGAATCCCTTGGGGATTCGGAAGTGAAATCTTAGGAGGAACAACATCGAGGAGCACATGCACAACAAAGCTCAAGATACAGGAGTTCGCAGAAGAGAAGAAAGACAGAGATCCATAGTCGTTGGATCTCATTCAGAAATCCTGTCAGCTGTCAGATTGGACAGGAGCTGCACAAGGTTTACCATCGGGAAAAGACAAGGTGAAATCCTGAAAGAACGAAGGCCGTCAGATCTGAATGAAGACAATGAAGAGGAGGATAGAGACCAGTCGTTAGATCCAAGCACAAGACCCGACCATCATTGGATCAAGGATAACCTGCACGCTCTTTAAAGTACAAGGAGAAGTGGGAGTAATTGCGATGTGCAAAATCACGATCTAATCTGAGCCGTCGAGATCTAGGTTGATCTGAACCATTGATTTAACTCCTTATCAGAGTTTTGTGAATCGGGATTTTGAAATGTCCAATTCACTTGACAACGAGAACCCCGAAATCGTGAAATGCGATTTCGCGATTTAATCGCAGCCGCTAAAGTTAGAAGTGATCTGGACCGTTGATTCTCTGCATGGAGTATCGGGGATCGGGGATCGGGACTTTGAAATATCAAAATCTCTTGATAACGAGAACCCCGAAATCGCGATTTAATCGCAGCCATTAAAGCAAGAATGAGATCTGGACCGTTGATTTTCTTCATTGGAGAATCGGGGATCGGAGGATCGGGAATTCCGTAGTCATGTGCATGGTGACATCGAAAACGCCGAAACCCCGATGAGAGGTTTGACCGAGGTCATGTGTTGATGGTCATATGGTCCAAGGCCTATAGCCAGTAGGGCTAGCGCATGGAAAGGGGCGCATCGACATCAAGGATCAGAACTTTGAAGTGACAAAGTCACTTGACATCAGGAGTGCCGATTTCGCGAAATGCGAAATCGCGAGTGAATCTGGACCGTCAGATCCAGAGATGATCAGGACCGTTGATCATAGCCCGTATCGGAGTTTCAGGGATAGGGAAAGAACACAATGCAACAAGAATCCCGATTTCGCGAAATGAGAAATCACGAGTGAATCTGGACCGTCATATCCAGAGATGATCAGGACCGTTGATCACATCCCGTATTGGAGTATCGGGGATCGGGACTTTGTAATGCCAAAATCTCCTGACATCAAGAACTCCGAAATCACGATATGCGATTTCGTGATGTAATCACAGCCGTTGGATAAGAAGTGATCTGGACCATTGATTTAACTTCTTATCGGAGTTTCGGGGATCGAAATTTGCACATGACAAAAACTCTGATCGCCAAGAGTGCCGAAATCGCGATGTGGGAAATCTCGATTGGATCTGGACCGTTGGATCAAGTATTGATCGGAGGGTTACTTTTCTCTCTCACAGTTAACTACTGATTGTGGATTCTGTTAGAAAAATGGACTCATGATTGCAAATCAGTTAGCGTTTCAGTTGGCCTTTCAGTTGCTTGGACAATTGTCTTTCTTTTGCCTAAGGAAATGGGAAGTGGAACCGCCATGGGGGTGTGTATAAAAGAAAATGAGACAAATTGTGTAAGGTTGGCTATTCTGGAGGAAAAAGAGCTTGTAATTGAAACATAAAGGATGAGCTCGACTATTATAGAGAAGACGAAGAGTCTCAACTGCCAGAGAGGCTGAGGAATCTCAGCATAACACCCAGTGATGCTGAACGCGTGGGAAAACTGCCAGAGAAGCTGAAGAGTTACCATGATGATCAGGCAGAGCACTCGAGAGCTGGAGGATATTGGCGCGATGTGAGTATGCAGAGGAATTGCACACATTGCATGCATAAGGGGCACACAAGATATAAGTACATGGTATAGAGATGAGACATGCTACTGTTGCCATTGTTGTTGGAGTTGTTGTGGTCCCTGTGTAGAAGGATTGAAGTGTGAGCAAGGAGGCAGAGCGAAGGAGTAGAAATACACAGTGGAGGAAGGTTGCATTGAAGGGACATGGTGCAGAGAGTATAAATGGAGAAGAACAAAAAGTGCAAGGTGTGTGCAGAAGACACTGATGCAGACAGGGCAGAGCAGTGTAACAGAACAACGACAAGGCTGGTAAGCCATTGAATAA
>ML784595.1:66153-84837 GCA_009831015.1 Picea engelmannii
TTTGAGCAAGTATATGTCAAAACCATAGAATAATCATTGGACAATAGTAAAGAGGGTTTTCAAGTATTTGTGTGGCACTATTAGTTATGAATTGTGCTACCAAGGAAGACTAGTATTGGACAGAGTGTTCGAAATCCATGGCTTTGTTGATGCAGACTGGGCTGGAGATATAGATCATAGAAGATATACAAGTGGGTATGTATTTAACCTATTTGGAGGATAAATCAATTGGATGAGAAAAAGGTAGTATGTAGTGGCAGTCTCAACTACAAAAGGTGACTACATGGCAACCACTTATGCAAGCAAGGAATAAACATGGTTACAAAAAGTTATAAGGATAGATTGTGGTAGTCAGAGTGCAATCTTCATGGTGAAGAACCTAACTTATCATTCAAAGACAAAGCATATTGAAGTTCAATATCACTTTGTGAGAGACATGGTTGAAGAAAATAGGGTGTTTCTGATGAAGGTGAAGAGTTTGAAAAATGTTGCATATTCATTAACAAAATTTGTGAGCACCGATAATTTCTCTTGGTGCAAAGGATCTATGGGCATTGTTGACTATGGAACCATGTAACCTCATGTATGCAAAGAAAACAACAAGTGGGAGAATGTTGGGTATGTTTTATATTATTTGCATGACTATTCCTAATGTATGAGTTGCACTAGGAGTGTGGGTCGGGGGGAGGGGGGGTCACAAGGGGGTGGGATCCCCCCTATGTGGGGGTTCAGGGGAAGAGACCTCGAATTTTGTTTTTGGAATTTTTTGTATCATATATATATATATATATATATATATATATATATATATATATATATATTGTATTGTAAACAATGAAGATAAAGTATGAATAGGAGATTAGAGGCGTGACTCTAAAAAGGATGTTGGTTTTCCTGGTTTGGGTTTCCAGGTAAAATGTTTGTTTAATGTGTGTGTGTGCCATTGTATCTTTTTTGTTTTTACTAAGAATCTATTTTCAGTAATTTATTGTACAATGTCAAAATCTACATATTCATCATATTTTAGTACTACAAAAATTCAATGGGTTTCCTCCTAGTAGTTTAAGTTCCCAATATAAGCATTGTGTTGTTATTGTGTTGGTCGATGGTATTTCTATTACTAACTAAACATACTAATAATGATAATTGAATGATAACTATGGGATATAGTAATAATGTTAATTGAATGGTAACTGTGGGATACTCCATTTGTTAGATTATGCAGTGAGGTGCTTCGAACATAGTCAGACAACATAAGCTTTGATACCACTTGATGCATCACGCCACTGCAATTAGAATCACATAATGAAAGCACCCACAACAAACCATAAAACTGGAAATGATTCAAATTAAACATACATTCACAAATGAAGTTTGCATCACAAAAAAATTAGTAAATAATTTCACTCATAATCTCTACTAACTTTATTAACTCAATGGTCAATGTTCTCGAGCCTTATTACATTCATAGAGCTTATGCTTAGGTCTTTGGATGACATAACACCACAAACAACTACAAAATACAAAATAATGGAGAGCTAAAGGCCCCTATTACATAAATATCTCAATTATTTAAGCTATGGGGCCATAAATATTCAATTCCTAGGTATTTTAATTCCTTGGGTAACTCAACACTTTTAAAATTAATAAGTTGTTAATAGGTTACTCTTTAGCTTCTAAAATTTGTCATTTTGTGTTCCACAATTGTTGAGGCCACATCAACTCCCCTTTACTTTTTATTTTACAAGTGAAAGGTAACCCCCCCCACCTCCTACTAAAATTGTCATCCTTAATGCCTAATCCTCTACTGCTTGAGCCCAATGTTAATTCTTTGCCTACCTTCAAGGAGTTGGGGGTTTAATCTTGATTGATGATTATATTTGATGGAGGTTGATTATCCCTTTTTATATTATGATTCCAAATGTCTTCATAATGCTTCTTGAATGATCCAAGTGGATATCGGTGGTCACCCACCTATTCCAACTAGCACAAATCATCATTCTAGCAACTTACTATTTTTAGCAGGTTTTCGGTTTCTAAACTTTCGAGGCCACTTTGAGGGCTTAAATGAAGTTTTTTCGAGATATGCCACCTCAATTATAACCAAATTATCTAATTGAGCCCCCAAAATGAATCTCTTTGTAGATACCTTTCCAATGAGCTATCGTGTGCCCTAAACGAATATTGTATGCCAAAGTTACGTGTTGGATTACTGAGAGGGGGGTGAATCAATAATAGAGAAATAATCCTTTTTAACCATAAAATGCAAGTGTTATATCAATGTAGAATTATCATCCAATAGTTTCAGAGTAAATAAACAATGAACAAATGAGCAATCATACACATACACAGTACACCAATGTTTTTACGTGGAAACCCAAAGCGGGAGAAAACCACATAATTCTTTTTCATATATGACTTTAAGAATTACATTCATTGGAAGCACCAACTTTCTTTTTTTTCTAGCTGTATCTGGAAGGAGGATCCAACCCCCTAGTTTCTCAGGCTACAACATGAAGGAAGCTCCAATTCCCCAATTCTCTGTCTACAACCCCCTAGTTTCTCAGGCTACAACCCGAGGGAAGCTCCAACTCCCCAATTCTCTAGATACAACCAGAAGGAGGATACAACCCCCTATGTTCTTCAGATACAACCAGAAGGTGGATAAAACCACCTATCCTTTCCCCGTCCAATCACCTTGACATAGAAGTAGAATGATGGAACCATTATCACACTATCACTGTGAGATATACTGCTGTAAACCTATACCAATCAACCTATAATCAACCTATATAAAAAGTGAATCAACCATGAAACAACCTATACCAAACAAAATGTAATCATCTTGGACCATAAACAAGTGCATCAACCATGCACCAACCTGTATCATCAACGATTGCATCAACCATGCACCAAATATGTGCCAATCATGCATCAAATACACATAAACTATGACTCATCAAGATGTACCAACATCATCAACTATACACCTCATGTATGTGCCAACTAATCAACTAATTGTCTCAACCATGTACCCAACATGTACCTCAACCAAAATCCCTCATCAATTTCAAACTTTCATTAAAATTTACTTTAGTCTCACATGACTTATTTTGGATTAGTCAACAACCTTAACTTGAAATAATCATAACGATGTACATGTAATGAATAAAGATCTGAAAATAGTACACAATGTTCTTCAGTGTCTTTTATGGAATTCCTCCAGGTTTTACTGCTTGAAACCTCTCAGAAAATGAGTCATAGCAAAAATGACATACCTTGTTGAATTTTGGCTTATTCTAGAGAGTGTTCTTGTAAAGTGTGCCCCACACAGAATATTTATTGTTTGGATCTGAAAATGGTACACAAAATACTATAGAATTTAATATAAACAATACATTTGGTATTACTAAATTTGAATTTGTTATGAATAAGTTATGACATTTTTACCCGAAACATGTAACACCCCATATTTTGGCTTTAGGTACTTAGAACTTTGATTTTTTCTCATCTTAGTAATTCATTTCTTAACAACTATATGGACTCAGTGAAACTGATATTGACATGTGAGAGGTGTATGTCTAGAATTATTTGTGAGTTGCACAATATTATATTTGGTTGTTATATGTTTGTGATGATGATGATTATGTGATTTAGTTAAACATGTAAATTGAAATGTGGATTTTTTGTACATGGATACCAGTTTAAGTTATGTTGTGAATGCGTAAGATATGCAAGGCATGATACAAATAAACATACATTCTTAATTGAACGTCAATACAGATATGGATTCTTATATGAAATTATGACGTATATACATGGATATGAGTATTGGTGAACTAAGCTGCAGTTTGACAATTTATGTAATGACCAAATGATTGTAGTGTTGACGTAATTTGGATGTCGTAGACATCCAAAAGATAGTGTATGCTCTAAGTTGTACTTATGATTTAATTTATGGTTTAAAATATTGCTATGATCTGTGGTAAGTGTGGTTTTGACAAGACACACAACTTTTCCAGAGTGGTTATTGATGACGTGACTCCAAGAACAGTAGTTGCACAATAGGGCTTGATGTAGGGTGTGGACCTTAGTTCTATAAGGAGGGGTGGAGGTACTGCCCACCGTTTATCCTCTGAAACCTAGAGTCGTGGGAGGGCTGTGTGAAGTCACGCTCCCCTAGACGTGTGATGAAAACTGCTAGTTTCCTGTTGGGGAATCTTGGTCGAGATGTATGACACTTTGTCTTACGGGTTCTATCTGGAGTTAGGTCAATATAGTTGACGCTCCAGCTTAGTCCAACAGAGGAAAGGATAGGATGGAAGATGGAAGTAGGTTAGGAAGGAAGGATGCTTCGATGTTAGTTGAGAATACTGATTGGGGATTAGAGATGCCACTATTGTTTACTCACTTGGTTCCTACCATGTTTAAAACCCTCTTTGATTTCCTATTGATATTTTTAGTGTGATAATGAGTTATTCATGAATTGGTGTAATTTTGTTCGTTAATATTATTAAATGATGCATTACTTGATCTGTTGTCCTACATGTTTTGGTGATCATATAAGAACTATGCACTAGAGGCAATGGTTGTTTATCGTTAGTACATCCATGAGATATGTGTCCGCTAGCTACGCACATATACCCTACCTATGTACACGAGCACAATTAATTAATGTATTAATTATTAAAGTAAATTATTAACTATTTAATTGAATGTTTATTGAATATGTAAATTATATTGCATGCAAAATATCTAGAAGCATTAAATACCTTCTTGACTTTTATAGATGGTGGGTATGATGAATTGAACGAGCATGGTGGAGTGTTATGTACATTTTGGGGAAAATTATCAAATTACATTTATTAGCTAGAAAGACTTTCATTTTATTTATTGTTGTTTAATGCAAGTCATTTATATTTTAGTCTTATTTTAGCCTTTTCCCAAAAATCTAGATAAGGGAGGTTGATGGATAATAATGAGGGTGGTTGAGGATACTTGGGGAAGGGTGTATGGAACTTGATAAATAGGGGGGGAATGGAGAGATTTGAGGAGGATGAGAGGTTGTGAAATTCTTGGAAGATAGAATTCTTGTGATAGTTTTCTTTAAGCATTTATGATTTGTTGTTCTTGGAGTCACGGGCATGGAGGGCCAAGAAATCGAAAGGTTTCTGGGAGCTAGGAAGCCAGCTAGGCTCCTAGTTGGCAGGGAGGATTCCGTTGTTTCACTCTGGGTAAGAGGGAAAAGAATGCTTGAAAGCGCCCTGGACTACATTAAAACCAACGAGCTTCGACAAGCTAAGGAGGATGCATTTTTTTGTGGTATTTGGTTATTGATATTTTTTATATACTTTTGTTTTAAGTTCTAAATCATAGAGTTCACATATTACTTATTTCATCATGTTATCTAAATTTATCATTGAGAAAATGTAGAAGGATTGTGTAAACGAAAATCAATGGAATTATGCTAAAACGAAGTTGTTATTGTGTATGTATAAAATGAAAGATTAATTATTTAACATCTTGGATGGGTGTTACAAAACACATGTTTTAGACTAGTTCCAGGACTAGCCACAAACCCTATTTTCCATGGAGTGTGACTCCAAAAATACAACGATCCACAAGCTAAAATTTTTATCACGACTACTTAGATATGTTTAATCAATGACCTCCATATTTATTGGTCTAAATTATTCTATAAAAACGTTATTTTGAAAATGGTGAGATGACCTGTAAATAACATACCTTAGAAAACATCATCAAAAGAATTTATCCTCCCTTCAATTTCGGCCTTCTTTAATTCACCTTCCCTCTAAAATTTGCCTTAGATATGCTTTGGTTACCTCAGTCACTTATATATATTCAATATGCTAAAGTGTAATTGAAATGATATACCCTTTCCTCTTATTTATACTTTTATGTAGCTTCCTCAAGGGGTTACCTTCTAACCATCTTAAACCACTTTCCTTATTTTAGGGCTAATCCACTTGTAACCACTTGTCCACTTAATAATTTCTCCATTAACTTTATTATTTAAATAATTTATTTTGTATCCACTTTGATTTATAGTACACTCATCACTTCACTTTATTATTTAAATAATTTCTTCTTTACAACCACTTTGACTAATTTGGCCTTTTGGGGCTTCTAGATGACTCATGAGGGTTCTCCAACTTCACATGGCCATAACTCTCTAACCGTGAGGAGTTATGTGACGTTCCACATACCATTAGAAATGGCATGACATGTACTATCCATCTAGAATAGTCATATTTAAATAATTTATTCTTTGCAACCACTTTGACTACTTTGATATTTTGGGGCTTCTAAATGACTCATGAGGGTTCTCCAACATCACATGGACATAAATCTCTAACCATGAGGAGTTATGTGATGTTCCACATACCAACAGAAATTGCATGACATGTAATATCCATATATAATAGTATTACCTTCAAATATATTAAACTCATACCATTATACATCAAACAAACTTGGGTCCATTACCCAAACCTTTGTGCTACTGAAATTCTCTACTGAACTTACTTCAAGGGTTGACATCAATGAAAACCAACCCAAATAATCAACATTACGCTCCTAGGAAGTTGATACACTAAACTACCCAAAATAGGGTATAACAAATTGTTGGCTTTTCATCTTCAGAGGTTAGGGTTTATTATTTTCTTTATGTTAAAAAGGCCTTGGAGCCTCATTGTAACAATCATCTTTATTTCTATAGTTTTGTACATTTTACTCATTAATAAAAATTGTGTATTGTTGTATCTCTGTGTTTATGGTTGGATCTATGATATATTTTTGTTATATTATTGGATATATGAGATATCTCTGTACATTTATTTATTATATATCCACTCTCATTTCATGCCGAAAATAATCCAGATCAATGGTATCAGAGTAGGCTGCTCTTGATCGATTTTCAGTGCATGTCCCTGACGAGGTCCGAGTATAACAATTTGGTTCTTGGGGTTGTCTCTCTTGAGGAAAATTGATCTCACACGCCCAAGAAACCCTCCACGGAGTAAGAAAATAAAAACGATGGAGCATAATTTTTTTTTAAATTATTTCTTGAGAAATATCTCACGCGACAAAGGGATGAAATGATGGAGAATTTTTCCCACATCCTTCAACACTTGAAAATAACAACATGTGCATCTTCATCAAGCGACCACTTTGGAGGCACCTCACCTTTCAAGGTAAAAGTTAATTTTGATATTCTCGTATTTGAAGGACATATAGATGGAGATTCCCTAGAAAAATGGTTAAATATGCTAGAAGGGTATTTATCTGTTCACAATTTTTCTGACAGGGAAAATATCACCTTCGCACTCCTTAAGGCTCTCCCCCATGTCGAAAATTGGTGGAAAAATTACTGGGAACAAAGTCCACAGAGGAGTTTGGAATATATGGGGCCAAGCCCACTTGGGATTTTTTTGTGGATGTGGCCAAGGAACAATATTACCATGTTGGTAACTATGAATATTAATACATGAGATGGATAACACTATGACAAGAAAGGGGCCAAACAATGCCAAAGTTTAACAATAATTTCCATACCTTGAGCACCAAGCTGGGTATCAAATAATCTGAGTGACATCTAGTTTTGAAATACCATGGGGCTCTGCATAGGTACATCCAAAACAAAATGGATTTTCTAGACATCTCATCATTGGGAGTTGCCTATCAATATGTTGTCAAAACCGAGTGTAAATTTAGGCAGCAGAAAAAATGGGATTTTAGGTTTGCAAATCCGTAACAACCAAAGCATGATAAATATGACCCTAAAAAACAACCTCCTAACAACCAGTCCAAGCCATAGGAAAATAACGGTAAGGGAAAAATGAAGAATGACACTGGAAAGTGGTGTGACTTCCAAAAAATCCTTTGGCACGACATCGATGAATGTCACTCAAAATAGTCATTGGTGGCTGAGCTTAAAGACAAGTAGATGAACCCTAATTCAGAGTCTGATTCAGAAAATAATGGAAAAAGACAGATCATCGACACAAATCCCACTACTATTGTCGCGACTACAACAATTCAACTAGAAGAACCAGAAGATCTTGAAGAGGGGGAGAGCCCCTTCCATTCACAAATCTGGGTGAAGAGGACCCCATTTCATTTCATTGTTGATAGTGAAATCCATAAGAACCTCATATTAGCAGAGGTCGTCAAACAATTGGAGTTTCAAAAACACCACACCTGCAACCATAAAACATTGGGTTTCTTCACTAGGGACAAGATATCTAGGTTAGCCAACAATGCCATCTATCCTATGACATCCAACTCTTCAAGGATGAGGTATTTTGTGATGTTTCTCCTCTTTATGTCTGTGATGTTATTTTGGGCCAACCATATATGTGGAAATGTCATTCTTTTTATGAGTCTCGAACCTGTAGTGTCATTTTTACTCTGGGGGGTTAGCTCTATAGGATATTAGAGGTAGTTCTGACTACTGTTCCACCAAAATAGTGTCACAAGGTAATATCTCGTACTGCAAAATTCAGCCTCTTCACAATTTGTTCAAAAGGTGAACATAAGGCCACTGCAACCACTACATCCTCAACACCTTCTATCTATCATAAGAAGATTGTAGAAGAGAAATAAGATATTGTTTCTTCACCTACGACAGTGCCTAAAAAATTCCCCATCAAGCCAAGATACAATAGGTTGGTTGAACATATTCAACCCTGCCAACAACAGGTTCATGACAATCTTCCAAAAACCAAGCAGTGCAATGTCTCCAAAAAGGCAAACAACTCACCAAGATTTAGATTCAACGAAAACTTTCCCCTCTCCCCCGGGCACTCAACGCAATGGAGAACATTGCTTCCTAAGGAGGGAGGATTTATCCAGGTGGATATCGGTGGCCACCCACCTATTCTAACTGGCACAAAACAGTCTTTTGGAAACTTACTATTTTTAGCAGGTTTTCGATTTCTAAACTTTCAGGGCCGTTTTGAGGGCCTAAATGAATTTTTTTCGAGATAGGGCACCTCAATGATATCCAAAATTTTTTATTCATACCCCAAAATGAATCGCCTCATTGATACCTTTCCAACAAGCTATCGTGTGCCCCAAACGAATATTGTGTGCCAAAGTTATGCCCCCGACAAGTTGATACTCCAAACTACCCAAAACAGGGTCCACAAAAATGTTGGATTTTCAGCTTCTGGGGTTAGGGTTTTGGATTTTCTTTATGTTAAAAATGACTTGAAGCCTCATTGTAACAATCATATTCTTGTGAATTTGAGTATCCGTCACATCTCTTCTTAGAGATAAGTTGCCACCATTCTAGCGAGTCTTTCACTCTATATTTCTATAGTTTTGTACATTTTGCTCATTAATAGAAATTGTGTATTACTGTATCTCTGTGTTTATGGTTGTATATCTATTATATTTATGCTATATTATTGGATATATGAGATATCTCTGTACATTTATTTATTTTATCTCAACTCTCTTTTTATGCCGAAAATAATCTGGATCATTGACATTTGTATGATGGAATTGACACCTTATCTTTGGACCTTTTGCAGATTCCGAAGTGTTTGAGTATCCTATATGGATATAGGTTTTGATGTTCTATTCACTATCTTGGATGAGTTTGTTTTTCAATATTTTCTGAATGGCTAATTGAAAGTCTTCACTCTCTTGATTTCATGTTGTACTTAATATATTCATCTGTATACCCTTGTATATGATCACACTCTTTGGTTTCAAAATAATATCTTCAGTTACAAAATCACTAATCCTTCTCTTGCATTTGAGACTTAGGACATGTATTATCAATATGGTTATCCATAGCCACCCATGACTATTGTTGAATAAACTAACACTCATTTATAAGTTTGTTGAAGGTAGTGAATATAATATTTATGGTATATTGGCAAGTCTCCTTTTAATCACATGATTTATCTCATCTTCTTTGTGATTGCAGTAGAAGGTTTGCAGGATCACTTTATTCACATGATTTCCCCAGCCTTGAGATGCATGTGTTTATTAATTTGGTTGGTTGTCATTGATGTCAACCCTTGAAGAAAGTCCGGTAGCAAATTTCAGTAGCACAAAGGTTTGGGTAATGGAACCAAGTTTGTTTGATGTATAATGGTATGAGTTTTAATATATTTGTAGGTAAGACTATTCTAGATGGATAGTACATGTCAATCCATTTTCGGTGGTATGTGGAACGTCACATAACTCCTCACGGTTTGAGAGTTATGGCCTTACGAAGTTGAAGGACCCTCATATGTTGGCTTGAAGCCACAAAAGGTCAAAGAAGTCAAAGTTCTTACAAAGAAGAAATTATTTAAATAATAAAGTGAAGTGACAAAGTAAAAGAGGATTATTCAAATAATAAAGTGAAGTTGGGAGGCCATTGAGGAAAAATATCCAAGTAACTATGGTGCAAATTTCATCTTGTGGGTCGTTTTATTTTTGGAGTTACACTCCATGGAAAATAGGGGTTGTGGCTAGTCCTGAAACTAGTCTAAAACAAGTGTTTCAGGTAAAAACGTCATAACTTCTTCATAAAAGATCCAAATTCAGTAAGACCAAATGTGTTGGTTATAGTACAGTCTGTAGTATTCTATTTAAAATTTTCATATCCATATAAAAATTATTCCGTACGAGACACGCTCTACAAGTTCGCTCTCTAGAATAAGCCAAAATTCAACAAGGTATGCCATTTTTGCTATAACTCCTTTTCTGAGAGGTTCCAAGTAGTGAGACCTGGAGGAATTGCATAAAACACACTGAAGAAAATTGCGTACTATTTTTAGATCTTTATTCATTACAGGTACATAGTTATGATTATTTCAAGTTAGGGTTGTTGACTAATCCAAAACTAGTCATGTGAGACTAAAGTAAAGTTTGATGAAAATGCTAGTCTCTTGTTGTTAAATTTAAGGAAGGTTTGTAGGTTGTGGTATAGGTTGGTGCATGGTTTATGTATTTTTTTATGGTACAAGTTGATTATAGGTTGTTTGGTACAGGTTGGTGCAAGGTTGATGCACTTGTTTATGGTATAGGTTGATTACAGGTTGAGGTAAAGGTTGATGCATGGTTGATACATGGTTCAGGTTATTGGTACATGTTGTTTGGTGTAGGTTTATTGGTATAGGTTTACAACAGTATATATCATAGTGATAGTGTGATAGTGGTTCCATCATTCTACTTATATGTTAGGGTGGTTGGACAGGGAAAGGACATGTGGTTGTAGCCACCTTTTGGTTGTAGCCATAAAACATAGGGGGTTGTAGCCTCCTTCAGGTTGTATCCCAAGAAACTAGGGGGTTGGAGCCTCCTTCTAGTTGCAGTTGGAAAAAAAGGAAGTTGGTGCTTCTAATGAATGTAAGTATTCAAGACATATAAGAAAAAACATTCTGTCGTTTTCTCCCTCTTTGGGTTTCCACGTAAAAACACTGGTGTACTGTATATGTGTATGATTGTTCATTTGTTTATTGTTTATTTACTCTGCAAATATTGGATGATAATGATACATTGATATAACACTTGCATTATATGGTTAAAACTTATTAGATTTCTCTATTACTGATTCACCCCCCCTCTCAGTAATTCAACAATTGGTATCAGAGCAGGTTCCTTCAGAAATCAATTTAACCACTAAAAGGTAGATCATGGAGAGAAACAACATGTATAAAAATGGAATACCACAGTTTGATGGACATAAGTATGCATTTTGGAGGATAAGGATGAAGACATATATACATGCACAGGGATTTGAAATTCGAAAATCAATTGTAGATGGATACACAACACCAACAATTCCGCCGACAAATGAAAAAGCAATGAAACTCGGTTAGAATAATTCCAAAGCCACAAATGCACTTCTAAATGGTCTTGGAGAATCAGTATTCACCAAAACTGCACATTGTAAATCTGCTAAAGATATTTGGGATAAACTTTGAAATATTTATGAAAGAGATTCAAAAGTCAAAGAAACAAAGCTTCAAACTTACAGATGTCAGTTCAAACAACTAAAGATGAAGGAAGATGAGAATATTGCATCTTAAATTTTACGAGTCGATGAAATAGAAAATGCAATCTTGGGATTGGGAGAAGAAATCAAAGAATCTATAATTGTTCAAAAGGTACTAAGATCTCTTCCTATGAGATTTGACCCTAAGATATCATCACTAGAAGAAACAACATATCTAAACTCATTAAGCATGGAATCTTCACAGCATATGAAATGAGAACTGAATAAGAAAATCCAGATATAAAAGAAGCAACCTTCAAAGCATCCAAAAGGTCAAAGCAAAAGGGAAAGCTAAAAGAAAAAGAACATAGCAACAACAATGACGTCTCAAAAGATAATGAAGAAGCGACCAACTTTGTTAGAATATTCAACAAGGGAACCAACGACAAGTATAGAGGTAAGCTTCCTTTGATTTTTTTTAATTGTGATGGTATTGGTCATTTGTTAAAAAATGTCCTCATAAGAAAAAGAGAAATGATGAAGGTTATTCAAATAATAAACAAACATATAAAGGAAAAAGAACCACAAAGAAAGTTTTCAAGAAAAGCTTATGCACCAAAGAAGACATCTCATCATCAGATGAAGATGAAATTAGTGACAGTGAGACATAAAGAGTTCTATTCATGGCAGTAGAAGACTCTAATAAATAAGACTCCGAAGAAGAATATGAAGAGGCCGAAGAAGAATATGAAGAGGCATAATTTGGCTACCGAGAAGAATTGTTGTGTGCCATAGAAGTTATCAGAAGAGAAAAGAAGAAAAACAAGAAACTACAAATGGAACTAGACAAGAAAGAAGATACTCAGGAACTAGAACAAATGATCACAAATTTGAAGGTTGAAATTGAAGAAGATAAAAGAATTGAAGAAGCACTCAAAGAACAACTAGAAGGAAGAGACGGAATCATTGGAAATTTGGAAGCATAAATTGTCACATTAAGAAAGGATCTTCAAAAGAAAAATATGCAGAACAACTCAAAAGTTTTGAATGACATTATCAACAGTCAAAAACCTCATCATGACAAGTCCGGACTTGGATGCAATCAGACAGAAAAGGGATCAAGCTCCAAAACAACAGAATAAGAAACATATCCAAAAAGCTATGCATAAACAATCAAAGGGGATAGGAAAGGTCTATAAAAAAATTTACAGGGACACTCCTCCACCGAGAAGATTCAGATTTTAGAATCAACGATCGACAGAAACATATAGGCCTCAGGAAGAAGAAAGATCATAAGAGTACCTCCTTTTAGAAGATCTTCAACTCCCAGGTATCAAACTATATTTTTTGGTTTATGTTATGCAAGTAATAATTTTGGACATAAAGTTGTGGATTGCTGAGCTAACAAAAGGAACATTAACAACTTTGAAAGTCATACACAAAAGGGTTATCCAAGAAGGCCTAATGAAACACATAGAAGAAGTTACAATAGGTTTGAATCTTTGAGAACTAAAGTGGAATGCTACAAATGTAACAACTTTGGACACATGGCCAAAGATTGCAGAATGACAGTCCCTCCTAAAGAACTACAAAAGGAAAACAACAATCATAGACATGAACCTCAAAAAAGGACATGGATAAGAAAGCATAATCAATATAGCAATGAAGAATGCACACTCTCTCTACAAGATAAGTATAAGAAATGGGGTTGGTATGTTGAGAGTGGTTGTTCAAAACACATGACAGGTGATAGAGACATGTTTCTTACATTAAGAAAGGAAAGAGATGGATCAATCTCCTTAAGAAATGATGATTCAACTAAAATCATTGGAAAATGCACAGTCAGAATTGGGAACAAGAATACCAAGGCAGAAAATGTTCTACTAGTAGAAGATATGAAACATAATCTTCTAAGTGTGAGTCAAATGTGTGACCCATGTCATAAAGTTGCTTTCGATTCACAAAAGTGTGAGATAAGAAAAGAAGGTTCAGGAAAATTGATTGCAACAATTGTAAGAACTTCAAGCAACATATATGTATTAAGTGAAATTGGAAATGAAAAGTGTTGCCTAGGAAAGGAAGATGAAAGTTGGCTATGGAACAGAGGAATGGGTCACATACATTTTGATAACCTTGTCAAAGTCAGCAAAAGGGAAGCAGTTAGAGAAATGCCCCAAATCACGAATCCAACCAACACTTTATGCAAGCATTGTCAACAAGGAAAGCAAACAAAGACCAGGTTTAAATCAAAAGAATATTCAATGAAAAGACCACTAGAAATTGTGCATACTGATCTAGTTGGACCAACTACAACAAAGGGTTTAAAAGGTGAGAAATACTTTATGTTATTAGTTGATGATTATACAAGAATGACTGCAGTTTGCTTTCTCAGGAACAAGTCATAAGCTTTTGAAAAATTCAAGGTCTACAAGGAAATAGTTGAAAATGAAATAGATTCAAAAATCAAATTCTCGAGATCTTATAATGGAGGAGAGTTCACTTTAAAGGAATTTATGGACTACTGTAGAAGGCATGGAATAAAAAGGCAATTCTTCGTTTCTAGGACACCTCAACATAATGGAGTTGTTGAAAGAAAGAATATGACAGTACAGGAAATGGCTCGAACAATGCTAATAGATTCCAAATTGATAGATATCTTTTGGAAACAGGTAGTGCATACAACAATTCACATTCAAAAAAAATTAATTCTTAGAAACAACATTGACAAAACTCCCTACGAGCTATGGAAAGGAAGACCAACAAATGTGAAGCACTTCATAGTTTTTGGAAGAAAATGCTACATCAAAAGAGAAGATGGCATAATGTGAAAGTTTGACTCTCATGTGGACAAATGCACCTAACACTCTCATCTACGATTGAACCAACCTGTTTTGAAGATGCCAACAAGGATGAATTTTGGAATAAGGCTATGGATGAAGAATTAGATCAAATAGAGAAAAATGACACTTGGGAATTGGTTCCAAGACCAAAGGATAAGAATGTGATTGACACAAAGTGGGCATATAGGAATAAATTGAATGAAGATGGACAATTTACAAGGAACAAACCTAGATTGGTATGTAAAGGATATGCACAAGTTGAAGGAATCGACTTTGAAGAGACATTTTCCCCAGTTGCCAGAATGGAAGCGATACAATTTATTTTAGCTTATGCATGTTCCAAAAATATTAATGTGTATCAGATGGATGTAAAATCAACTTTTCTTAATGGGGAACTTGAAGAAGAAGTCTACATTGAACAACCATAAGGATTTCAGTTGTCATAGAACACAAATTATGTGTGTAAATTAAAGAAGGCCTTGTATGGTCTAAAACAGGCTCCTAGAGCATGGTACTCTAGACTGGATAAATATCTACAATAGGCAGGGTTTAGAAAAGGAAGTGCAGACAATAAACTCTACATCAAGTTAACTCAAGATATTATTTTATTAATTGAAGTTTATGTTGATGATATTATTTATGGAAGTACTGATGACAGTTTAAGCCATAAATTTGCAAAGGACATGCATAATGAATTTGAAATGTCATTACTTGAAGAACTATCTTTCTTTCTGGGTCTTCAGATACGTCAAAGAAAGCAAGAAATTTTTATTTCTCAATCCAAGTATATTAGAGAAATGCTAAAGAGGTTCGGAATGGAAGGTTGCAAACCAGTTATCACTTCCATGAAAACCAATTGCAAGTTGAGAAAATATGATGATTCAAAGTCTACAAATCAAAGGAAATACAGGTCAATGACTGGTAGCCTACTATATGTGACAACATCCAGACCAAATGTAATGCAGGTAGTTAGATAGGTGGCACGATTTCAAGCAGCACCAAAGGAATCACATGTATTAACAGTGAAGAGGATTTTCGGATATCTCAAAGGAACATAAGAGTTTGGATTATGGTATCCAAAAGGAAAGGATCTATTACTTATTGCCTACACAGATGTTGATTGGGCAAGTTTCATTGATGACCGATGAAGCACCAGTGGAGCAATGTTCTACTTGGGTGAGTGTTTAGTATCATGGATAAGAAAGAAAAAATCATCAGTATCTTTATCTACAGCCGAGGCATAATATATTGCAACAACAACATGTTGTACACAGGTTCTATGGATGAAACAAACTCTGACATATATACAGGTTGAGTATGATGAGCTCATTCCAATATATTGTGATAATACAAGCGCCATCTGTATCTCAAAGAACCCATTGATGCACTCCAAGACGAAGCACATTTCAATCAAGTATCACTTTCTACGGGACCAAGTTGCAGAAAATAACATCAAAGTTGAATATGTGGGCACAAAAGAACAAGTGTCAGACATATTTACAAAACCGCTTCCACAGAAATCCTTTGAGTATCTTTGCCAGAGACTCGGAGTTATTTCTACTCCAAAACGAATTCTTTTGAATGCTTGTCTTATATGTCTTATATGTACACGATGAAACACCATAAAGAGGGAAATTCAGGTTGGGATATCAGACGAGTTAGTTAGGGGGAGAAGCCCCAAATGGAATGATACCTTTGTCATTGATGACAAAGGGGGAGATATTTATCAGATGCAGAGGACATAGGCATGGTTCCATGGAGAGCGTTGGTCATAGAGATGCAGGCATGGTTCTAGGGGGAGCATGAGTGATATGATTTCAGTATTGCATTAGAGTGTTAACATCAATGCCAAAGGGGGAGATTGTTGATTAATTGTGTTGGTTGTCATTGATGTCAACCCTTGAAGAAATTCTAGTAGAGAATTCTGGTAGCACAAAGGTTTGGGTAATGGACCCAAGTTTGTTTGATGTATAATGGTATGATTTTTGATATATTTGCAAGTAAGACTATTCTATATGGATAGTACATGTCAAGCCATTTCTGGTGGTATGTGGAATGTCACATAACTCCTCACGATTTGAGAGTTATGGCCTTACGAAGTAGAAGGACCCTCAATTGTTGGCTTGAAGCCCCAAAAGATCAAAGAAGTCAAAGTTATTACAAAGAAGAAATTATTTAAATAATAAAGTGAATTGACAAAGTCAAAGAGAATTATTCAATAAATAAAGTGAAGTGACAAAGTAAAAAATGATCATTTAAATAATAAAGTGAAGTGACAAAATCAAAGAGGATTATTTAAATAATAAAGTGAAGTGACAAAGTCAAGGAGGATTATTTAAATAATAAAGTGAAGTGACAAAGTAAAAAATGATGGTTTAAATAATAAAGTGAAGTGACAAAGTGAAGGATGATTATTTAAATAATAAAGTAAATGGAGAACTTTATAATTATGGAAAGTGGTTATAAGAAGGTTAATGTAATGCCCATATCATTCTAGGCATTAATTTAATTTCATAACAATTCATTTTCTAAACGGAGATAACGATTTCACAGCATATATTTATTTTCTCAACAACAAATTCGGTAATTTAGATTTATCACAGGGTAATAACTTTCTGGTAAAAATGAGATAAATGCATAACTTGACCAATACCTGATACTGATGCTAATTTCTGCTACCTTGCCGCCTCTGCTCCTGCTGATGCACAGATTAACCCTGCCACAAACAAGCAAATAATTGCCCAAAACCACTGTCCTCCCTGCCAACTATGAAAACTACCTAGCTCCAGGATATCTACGGATATCCTGGCCCTCCGTGCCCAAAACCTTCAACAACTCGGTGCCTCCCTAGATCAAGCCACAGTTCAGAACACTCTGTTCCTTTCTTACAACAAGCCAACAGTCCACAAAATACCACAGGCTCACAGCCAATACAGTAGTGTACAGAAAATTGCTACTCACAGTAGATACCGTGGTGCAAAACTCTCTGCTCACCACAGAATACAACAGTTCATCACAAAACACAGAGTCCAGAGGCCCTCTGCTCACCCAACACAATAGTTCACAGCCAAATATCACAGTACGCAAAATCTCTCTGCTTCTGGCAATTACAGTGGTCTTGAGCTCACAGCCCCGCAGCATCCATCCCCGCCGAATGGCCTGCACATTCCCCTCTTCCCGTCCCTTATCCCTCCCTGCCACCTCACGCAGTAACTCTACCACCAACCCCCTTCACGCGTCCTCCGACCTGCGTCCCCCAATAAATTTTATTTCCTCGGGATTTTTGGGCTCCCGCACCCTGCATACGCAACCCTGTGCATACGTAACTCTGTTGTTATCTCCATTCTTACTGACTGTCTTTTAGATTGGTTTATCAGATCATTGAATGCAGTCTGCAATCAATGTTATTTTATTAATTGAAATTATTTCTTAATTAAATCTTGCTTAATAATCTTTAATCATTTATCAGTTTAGGGGCGTTACATACACCTACCCTTCAAGAAACTTCGTCCCGAAGTTAGGGTATCAGATGGTACAAGGAAAAGAGCATGGTTCATACATACTAGTGTACATGTACGAGGAATGCATGTGTAGCTAGTACATGCAAATCTCATGCATGTACTAATAATCAAACTGTCATTCTTTAATAATGTATGCAAGCATTCAATCCAGTCAGCAAGGTTAGTCTTTTATAAAAGACAACAATCATTTTCTGTGTGAGAAATCCTTTTATTACAATTGCCCAGTTCAGTAATTTGTTTTAAACAGCTGTGTTTTGATTTCATAAAAGAATATTCATATATACACATTTTTCTTCCCTCAAATTCCACCACAGAACAGATCCCCATATGTCTCATCTATCTACTCATCCTTCCTTCCTAACCT
>ML784595.1:86077-101518 GCA_009831015.1 Picea engelmannii
GTGCCCATATTTACCAATATTTGATGTAGTCAATGTATAAGAGATATTCGTTATTGTAAGTTTCCCAGCTAATACTTTACAACTCACAAGCCCTTCTCAAATTCATCCATCTAAACCATAACATCACTTATGGCTCACAATTTTCAATATATCTTCACTCAAACAAAACTCAGGAATTTATACTCATGTCTTGAGTGCTTCTATGAGTTGCTTCGATTTCCCTTTCACAACTTCCAAATTGGACTCCACATCTATCACTGTTATATATATAGATCGTTTTTGTGTTGTGTCATATTCATACTAAATTAATGGTCAACACTTCAATCTCGCCCATCAGGTTTGACATGGATTTTCACTCCTCACATCATTCTGTTATCCAATGCATTCTCGATTTACAGTTTTACCAACACTTCTAATTCCTCGCTATACTATTTGGAAATCTTAACGTAGTGCCTAAACTTATCCTCTTATGATACAAAAATGTCAACGAGAGTGGTAATAATGTTTCACAATTTCAATGTATCTCCACCTAGAGAAAACACAATATTTATTAGCACGTCTCGGGGATTTCATAATTCCCTTCCATTTCCTTATTCTCTATTTCCAAGTTGGATTCCATATTTAATTGTTCGTAGGAACCCCAATCTCACCGCTCAATGTTTAACTTTATTTTTCCACACTGTCCCCTAGTAACTCTTCACAAATTCAAATACATCAGTACATATTTAAATTTTAAATATCAATCTTTGCTCATCATAATCCTTTTCAGTCTTTCGTCCATCAAACTCTCCACAACATTGTCACGGTAGCCGCGATGCTCCACCAATCTTCCATTATTTAGACTTTATTGAGACTTTCAATTCCCGATTTACGATGAACGCCTTTCCTCTGAGCACCGGCCTCTTCCAGCTATGCAACAGCCCATATGACTGCTCCCCATGCGATCGTAGCCTTATCCATCTATCGGGGTTTCCAGTTCAAATTTCCCGATGAGTTCTCCTTTGTCTTTAGCCTTCCTGGCTAGACTCTCGCCATAGGACCACCGTCCATGACCGTGATCAAACTACTATCGGGAATATTCACGTTGGGAAATCGGGACTGGCGCTGTCGTGAATCGCCTACCTCATGAATCCCCGACTCCCGATCTCCGATGGCACTCTCTGCACCCTTTAGCTCCCTCCGGCTAGCTCTTTCCGCATGTGACCTGCTGGCCTACAAAACCCCGGTCCTTTCCGCTATCGGAATTTCGGACTTCGCGGAATTGAAATGTGTGGAACTCATGCCCTTAGAATTCCCGATTTTTTGATTTCTGATTCCACCTGTCCTCCGTTCTGGCAGTCGTGGCCCATACTCCAGTGGAAATCGAGAAATCGCATTTCGGAATTTCACGATTTCAAATGCACTCGTCCACGGGCCCTTCCAAATCCCGAACTCCGATGCACGTGTGAACTCTCTCCTCCACGTCACCGCTTCTCTGTCGCTCTGTCGGGTATCGCGAAATCGCGATTCCTATTGCAACGATTCCCTTGCATGCGGAAATCCCGAAATGCCGAACCCCGAACTCTTCAGGATCCCTGGACATGCGTCCTTCAGATTAACGGCTCTGATCGCGTCATCGCGATTTCTATATGCAAGAGTTTCTTGCCTTTGGAAAACCCGATGCTCCAAATGCCGACTTGTCCAGACCTCCTGACGCGTGTCCGCCCTAAGATCTACGGCTGTAATTTGACAAAATCAAATATAATTATTTAAATAATAAAGTGAAGTGACAAAGTGAAGGATGATTATTTAAATAATAAAGTAAATGGAGAACTTTATAATTATGGAAAGTGGTTATAAGAAGGTTAAACCTAAAATGAGGAAAATGGGTTAAGTGGTCAAGTGTCTATTGGATACATGGACAAGTGGAAAATTGGGCAAAGTTGGACATAGGTGACTATGTGGACAAAGTGGCTTAGAAGATGTTTCTAAGGAAGCTACTTGGAGAGTATAAATAAGATGCAAGGCTCTCTCATTTTAAATAACACTTGAGCATATTGAATATCTATAGGTGACTGAGGTAACCAAAGGATATCTAAGCCAAATTTTAGAGGGAAGGTGAAGTAAATAAGGCTGAAATTCAAGGGAGGATAAATTCTTTTGATGATGCTTTCTAAGGTACGTTATTTACAGGTCATCTCACCATTTTCACAATAATTTTTTTTCTAGAATGATTCAGACCTTGAAATTGGGAGGCCATTGAGGAAAAATATCCAAGTAGCCATGGTATGAATTTCATCTTGTGGGCCATTGTAATTTTGGAGTTACACTACGTGGAAAATAAGGTTTGTGGCTAATCCTGAAACTAGTCTAAAACACGTGTTTCGGATAAAAATTTCATAACTTCTTCATAACAGATCCAAATTCAGTAAGAACAAATGTGTTGGTTAGAGTATAGTCTATAGTATTTTTTTTAAATTTTTTCATATGCATACAACAAATATTCTGTGCGGGGCACGCTCTACAAGTTCTCTCTCTAGAATAAGCCAGAATTCAACAAGGTATGCCATTTTTTCTATAACTCCTTTTCTGAGAGGTTTCAAGTAGTGAGACCTGGAGGAATTACACAAAACACACTAAATAACATTTTATACTATTTTTAGATCTTTATTCATTAGAGGTACATAGTTATTATTATTTCAAGTTAGGGTTGTTGACTAATCCAAAACTAGTCATGTGATACTAAAGTAAAGTTTGATGAAAATGCTAGTTTTTTTTTGTTAAAGTTAAGGAAGGTTTGCAGGTTGAGGTACATATTGGTGCATGGTTTATGGTACAAGTTGATTATAGGTTGGTGCATGGTTGATGCACTTTTTTATGGTACAGGTTGATTACAGGTTGAGGTACAGGTTGATGCATGGTTGATACATTGTTCAGATTATTGGTATAGGTTGTTTGGTGCAAGTTTATTTGTACATGTTTTCAACAGTATATCTCACAGTGATAGTGTGATAGTGGTTCCATCATTCTACTTATACCTCAGGGCAGTTGGATGGAGAAAGGAAAGGTGGTTGTAGCCACCTTCCGATTGTAGCTGAAGAACATAGGGGGTTGTAGCCTCCTTCTGGTTGTAGCCACCTTCTAGTTGTAGCTGGAGAAAATAGGGGTTTGTAGCCTCCTTCTGATTGTATCTAGAGAATTTGGGAGTTGGAGCTTCCCTCAGGTTGTAGCCTAAGAAACTAAGGGGTTGAAGCCTCCTTCCAGTTGTAGATGGAAAACAAAGGAAGTTGGTGCTTCCAATGAATGTAATTCTTTAAGACATATAAGAAAAAAAATTCCGTGGTTTTCTCCCGCTTTGGGTTTCCATGTAAAAACACTGGTGTACTGTATATGTGTATGATTTTTCATTTGTTCATTGTTTATTTACTCTGCAAATATTGGATGATAATTCTACATTGATATAACACTTGCATTATATGGTTAAAAAGGATTAGATTTCTTTATTATTGATTCACCCCCCCTCTCAGTAATCCAACAACATGTGGGGGGAATCCATTGAACTTCTTCCTATTGCCTAGATCTATTTCTATCTGACTCATGTTTGTAATTTGAAGCCAATGATTAAAATTATGGACTAAGCCTTGCATTTCCTAGGCCTCATCCATATTTTTATTTTTATCACCATTGTGATGATGAGGATGGAGATTTGATTCTTGTCCATAGCCAAGATATCCCTCATTGGGAAGGGAGTTACCTTGGATTTCATTTTCATTGAGATCCTAAGATCGCAAGGCTATCAGATCCACCTCTCTTGTAGGCCTTTCCCCAAGCCTCTTCATATTGATCTCTAATGGGTTCCTCTTTTATCCTTCTCTCTTTCAAAAAAAATAGGCCCAAGGTATATTGAGCTTCATGGATGACAATCTTCATTGTTTCATTGAAAAATTTCTTCTCACTATCTGTCGCAATCAATATCAGACATTGTGGTATGGCATAAGGACCTATTCCTTGACCTGATCATATTCCATATCTTTGTGATCCTAGCAAGTCTTCCCCTGAGATTTTCAACTTGACTAGAATTGCATGTTTCCTAAGTAAGATTGGAATCAATATCCTCTTACCATTCGCCACTATTTGTAACATTGATTTGTCACATGATGTGTGATCCTTGTACCCCTAGTGATTGTTATGCACCCGACCCCCTATCCTCTCTTAGGCTGGTGATGTGACAAAATTTCCCCTTGTTTTATTTGATTATTTTATGTAAAAAATTATCAAATTTGGATTCCACTCATCAATACCTTTCCAACAGTCACAACCATGCTCAAATCCAAGCTCTGTATCAAAATTTATGGCCTCCTAAAGTTCCAAGGCCTTCATGTGTCATTGGTGCCATCTGACGTGGCACTGACATGGATGCTAGTGTGACACCTGCAACCTAGCCCGTTGGGCCCAAATTTAATCTTGGAACCCCTTTCATCATTGGAATTCATCCACCCCAAATGATACAAGTAATTCCAATAAGCTTGTCCAGACAAAGATCAATTGTTTCTAATTAGATTCAACCCAATCAACCTCTTTCTGACCCGACCATCTCCTTCTAATCCTATCCTTATTAAAAATACCCCTTTTCAATCACCTCCTTTCGATACGATCAGCCTCTTTATTATTCAACCATATTTTCTCCACCCGACCAGACCAAATTTTTCTGATCCAATCAACTCTTTTCCGACCCGACACACTCTTCCTGACTACATTCAGACAATGCTTTTTAAACAACCATATATTGGGATACAATTGTCAAAATTGTGATCATGATACCTTGTTGGAAATGTATCAAGCATAGGAATGTAATTAAAGAGGTATTAAAGTAAAAAAAGTGAAAAAAAATCTCAAAAATCTCATAGAAAAACAAGCCACAAATTTGGGGGGAAAATGGTCTATGCAGACTTTAGATAGCCATATCTAGGGCTACAGGCAACAAAATCAAAACCAATATAGCTCGCTGGAAAGATGGAAGAGAGTAGAATGTGATAGCACAACAAGAATTGAAATATTGAAGGTTAAGGTTCTTAAAAAATGAAGAACACATAAGAGACCCGAATTTGATTGAAGAATGGGCTATGCTATGTTCCAACAATCATATCTCAAGCTACAAGAGTTGAAATTAGGCCTAGAATAGCTCGATGGAAAGTTGAGGAAGAGAAGAAGAATATCAAATTATCCTAATTAGAAGTATAACACCAGAAACAACAAAAATAACTCAAGGAACATAATACAATGCCTATGGATAAAGTTATTAATGCTTTTAATTTTTTTTGTATGAATATCATTTGCAAACTGCCTTAGGGTGAAAATTGTTGGAATATTCACTAATACTGAGAGGGGGGGTGAAAAATTATTAGGAACTCTTTACCACTTTTAATCACAATATGCAATAATTTATGATATAAACAATTTATCACTTATGATTTCATTCAAGATAACATAAACATATAACCACAACTACACAATACACAAGAATTTTACTTGGAAACCTAAATGGGAGAAAACCACATAATTCTTTCTTATACATATAAGAATATTAAATTCATAGGAAGCACCAATTTCCAAAATTATCAAACACCAACTAGAAGGAGGCACCAACCCCTTGAAGGAAGCTACAACTCTCTATATTCTCCAGCTCCAACTGGAAGTAGGCTCCAACACCTAGTTTAGGGTCTCCAACCTGAAGGAAGATACAACACCCTTTCCTTACCCCTTCCTTTCTCCCTTGAATATAAATAAGAGAATCAACCTATCACTGCTACTGTCACTGATACTGATATATCATCATCATCAAAACTGATACAAACACATAAAACTCATGCTAAGATATATGATAATATCCTCCAAATCATGTGCTCAAAATCACCATGATATGCATCAAACCATGTGCCAAGACGTCCAAGATGTGCCTCGAAGAATATACTATGCTTCAAAACATATACCCAAAATGTGCCTTAAACATGTTCCAAAATATCCAAGATGTACCTCAACCATGTGCCAATACCTCCAAGATATGCCTCAAGCATATTCCATAACCTCCAAGATACAAGCCTAAAAATATATAGAATAACATACCTTTCAACATGTGAACAACCCGGTGCATCAGAAATCATATATTCAAACCTTCCTAAACTTCAACATCAAGAAAAATACCTTCCTCAAAAACTTTTCACAACCTCGTAGGACTGGACTGAGCAACAAGTTGGGCCTTGCATGAAGATACTAGGACAACGAACGAAGGCTTTGCGAGACACCTTGTACTTGAACCATGGGGTCACCTCAGATAAGGATTCCCAGAAACCCTTCACACATCTAAAACTCCAAGGCTTCTCTCCTTCGAACATTTGCAACTCTGAGACTTCTCTCCTTCGCACTGCTTCATTATCTCACTTGAGCCAAGAGATCACATACTTTTTGTATTTCACACACTTGATTGATGAAAAAATAAGAGGCTATTGATGGGTATTTATAATTTTTAAGTACTTCCTTTATTTGACTTTAGGGCCAACCTGTAACTTCTTGTTGCAACCATTTTTCTCCTTTTTCTGATTTTGGGGTTGATTTATAACTTCTTGATGCAATCATTTAAGGTATTTTTAACCATACTTCAGGGCTTCATCTTTAAGAGGATATAAATTCTCATCCATGAGGAACCACGTGGCATACCATCTACTATTGGAAACATTGACGAGGACTATTAATCCAATGAGGTTTTGCATCCATTTACAATGTCATTCACTCTATTTTTTTTCGATAAAATTTAGGCTTCATGACCACACCTTTAGGGTTTCTTAACTACTTAACCACTTAACCACTTAACCATTCTTCCAGGAATTCTTGTATATTTATTAAAAGCCTCTTCCCATGAGGCCCGTGCTTAAAGTTACACCAGAATGGGACCAGTTTGGAGACTTCTTTAAATACACCCATGATTTTTGGAGGCTTTTGGAATTCTTCTAGGGTTGACATCAATGACAATGAGTTTTCCAACAATCTTCCCCTTTGAAATTGATGGAAACACTCATACTCCCCCTGTGATCATTTCTCACCCTATCTTCATGCTTGTAATCTTTCTCTTCTTATTTCATTCTTTCTCTCCCACTTTGACATCAATGGAAAAGGGTAACTCCCTCCAACAATTTTTCTCCCCCTGTCTTCTATGTAATATCTTGTGTAGATCACTGTGGGGTAGAAAGTACTCCTAGTTTCTATTGAATATGCTCAAAGGTCTCCCTTGGGAGAGGTTTGGTGAAGATATCTGCAATCTATTATTTTGTCCCAATGTACTCCAACTTGATATTATTTTATGTGACTTGTTCCCATAAAAAGTGGAACTTGATAGGAATATGCTTGGTCTTGGAATGCATCACTAGATTTTTGGAGATACTTATAACATCAATATTGTCACAGAATATTAAAATAGGCTCATCATATTTTACTTGTATGTCTTCCAGGGTTTGCTTCATCCAGAGGACCTGAGTACAACATGTTGTTGTTGCAATGTATTATGATTCTACCATAGACAAGGATACTAAGGAATACTTATTACTTAACCAGGACACCAGACAATCACCTAAGTAGAAGACGTCTCCACTAGTAATTATTCTATCATCAATGCTTCCTGCCCAATTTGAATCTGTGTAAAAACCATAGTTATCTCATTTCCTTTTGGGTATTAAAATACAAACTATATTGTTCCTTTGGGATATCTGAAGATCCTCTTTACTGCCATAACATGAGTTTCCTTCGGTGCTTCTTGAAATCTTGCAACCTGTCCAACTACTTTCATCACATTTAGTCTTGAGGCTGTCACATAGAGTAAGCTACGAATCATCGATCTATAGAGTCTCTAATCCGCTTCCTTATATTCGTCATCTTTTCTCAACTTGAAACCATTCACCATAGTTGTACTTATGGGTTTGAAATCTTCCATTCCAAACTTCTTCAACATTTCTTTGATGTACTTGGATTGGGAAATGAAAATACATTCATCTAGTTGAGATATATGGAGTCCCAAGAAGAAAGTCAACTCACCAATTAGGAAATTTTCGAACTCATTCTACATGTCTTTGGAAAAATTCTTACTCAACCTGTCATCAACACTTCCAAATATGATGTCATCCACATTGATCCGGGATATTTTTGTCAGGTGACTTATTAAATAATTTCATAAAATGAGAATAAACTAAAGTACACCATAAATAAGGAAAAGCTCAAAAGGAAAGAGACATAAGCATGAAATATGAACACAAAAACTCGATAATGGAGTTCGTCCCTGGTGGCCTATGTCTCCGGGTCCTACTTTCAAATGGGTAGGTCTTTTTATTAACTCCACAAAATAATTGGGCAAAATACATAAGTATACTGCATTTTGGAGTTAAGCTACAAAATCTTTGCTTAGATAAGAAAACTAACATCACCACTATGTTCGTGGCGTCGAATTACCTAAAAATGACTGTCTCCACACCTTGATCTGAGTCAGACACTTTCAGGTTGAAGAGACACCCCTGTCTCGATTTTCGTTCCCTGCCTCTGTAATAAATGACTAAGAAATATTGAAAAGTGTGCCCCTATCTTGAAAACTGAGCCAAAATTGGTACGGGCGTGCTCAGTTCTCCTTTGTCCCCTCATACACTGGCGAAGGCCCCTTCTTATACAAAACATTAAGTGGTTACGTAATAAGTGAAGTGGTTGGTGCATTGGTTGCAGATGCTATATTAAGAACTTTGGTTAGCGGAGGTCTCAGGATTGAATCCCATGGAATCCCCTTTTTAATACACTGTTATAAAAAAAATTGGCGCATGCTAAATATATTGGTGGTTTAAACTGGCAGAATGGCTATTAAATTGACGGATATTCTGGCGAGAGTGGTGGAACCAAGGGCTGGGCTGGGCTGAGGGCCTAGCCCTTTTCCTCCGCCCATACGAAACATTACCAAACATAAATAAAATGCACGACATTACAAATAAGGAACACATAGTGGTATTTTGTCTAGCACAGAGGTTGTAAGTCCTTTGGGCTAGGAGGTTAGGAGTTTGACTCCCTTTGGCTCCAATATTTTTTAATGAACTAGACCATAGGAGGCCAATGGGGGTTTGCCATGTGGTAACCTCTCATTGGCTTTCCTCTACCACGTGTCAACCGAAGAATCTTCCATGTAGACCTATAACATCATGCCACATATCCCTGCAACATTGGACCACATCTCCCTGTACGAACGTGCCACATCTCCATGCCACAGATGTGCCACGTGTCACCCTTTCATTGGTGACACGTGTTAGCTTGACCTTTGACTTTTGACCAAGTTTGATCTGAATTTTGACCACTTATATCTTTCACATACGAGCTCCGTTTGACGAACCGTTTACGCTGTTATAAATATTGCGACGAACTCTTCGCGATAATGCCATTTTAACTAAGTTTTGGGAACTTTGGATTTTTTCCCTTTCTTTGTCTGCTGAAGCCACTCTGAGTATCCTGAGTTTCCTCTACACATTATGAGTTGTTCTTATCCTTCTCTAGATTCTTTTTGGATCACGCCTTCCCACTGAGAGATTTTTGGACCACCAAAATATTTCATTAATCAATAGGTAAGTGAGGGAAGAGTCCCCTCACTTTGTCCTTCTCAATCCACTTTGCCTTTCTTGGATGTGTGCCCTTTAAGCCTACTTGAAGATAATCAACATCAAACTTGCGTGAAGTCCTTGTCATTCTATCCAGGATGACATCTTCAAGTAACTCATCCAAGTAATCAAGTGCAAACTCATCAACTGAAGGTATTAAAAATTCCTCATCCCGATCCATGATCATGGGAGGCAAAAAAAGTTTCAAGTTCTCCACGTTCACAATGGAGTAAATCTGCGTATATGGTGGCAAATCTAAACGAAAAGCATTAGTTCCACTTTTCTCCAAGATAGTGAAGGGTCCATATAGGATAGGCTTGAGTTTCTTGCCTTCACCCTTTAATCGTTCCTTGTTGATGTCAAGCCATAGCCAGTCTCCAACCTGGAACTGATGATCAACCCTGTGCTTGTCATGATGAGATTTATATTGTGCTCGACTCTTCTCCAACCATTCCCTAACTGCCTGGTGTATCTGTTTAATCCTCTGGATGAACTTGCAGGCTCTATCCTCTGTTCATTCTTCATTCACATCAACATCTCTCCCAAACATCAAGTCCAAAGGAACCTTTGGTAAGTACCCAAAAAATGTCTCAAAAGGTGAAATCTGAGTGGATGAGTTCAAATATCGGTTATAAGCATGTTGTACATAGGGTATATGTTCATCCTATAACTTAGGATGCTTGTTACAGTAGCATCGAAGGAAAATTACCACTGTTATGTTTACCACCTCTATCTGTCTGTCGGTCTGTGGATGAAAATAAGTGCTTCTCTTCAATTTGGTGTCCATCATTCTCCACAAGATAGTCCAAAAATCCCCAAGGAATCGAGTATATCGATCCGAGACAATGGACGCGGGTAACCCAAAGTGAACCCAAACATACTGAAAGAAGAGATTAGCAGTCTTCTCAATAGTGATATGCTTTTTACATGGCATCAAGATACACATATTGTTGAACCTATCCACTACGACATACAAATAATCATGACCCCCTTTGGTCATTGGTAAAACCCCTACAAAATCCATGGAAGGGATGGAATAGAAGTAGAACACATCACACACCCCTTTACATACTTAGTTACAATTTCTTTCATTTGAGGCCAATAACAAAACCTTTGCAAATGAGCCATAGTTTTTCCTACCCCAAAATTCCCATATACAAGAGAAGTGTGAGCTTCTCATATTACATGGATTCGTTCACTTGTAGGAATACATAGCTTCCCAAGATGATAGAGTAATTTTCCCTATAGACAATAGTTCTCTACTTGTGCACCATGGGTTAGCTTCTCATATAATTCTTTAAAATCTTCATCGATGGCATATTGTTCTACATAGATATCATGAGATAAAGAAGTATTCTTAAAAATAAAAGAAGCATCAATAGGAGGTCTAGAAAGCATATCGACTACCTTGTTATTTTTACCCTTCTTGTACTTGATTACCAAATGAAATTGTTGTAGAAAACCCATCGAGATGTAGTGTCGAGATTGTTGCAGTTTGGTATGTTCTTGAAGATACTGTAAGGTCTGGTGATTTGTATGTATGATGGTTTCATTCCATAACAAGTAGTGCTTCCATTTCTTTACGCTTTGGAATAATGCATACAACTCTTTATCATATGTAGGATAGTTAACAATAGCTTGGTTAAAAGTCTCAGAGTGGTAACATATAGTCTTATGATATTGCATCAATACTGCACCCATGGCATATCCGCTGACATCTGTCTTGATCTCAAAAAGATGTTGAAGATTCGGCAGTGATAATACTGGTGAAGTACTGATATTATCCTTCTGCAATGCCCCTGACCATCGACCCCTATCGGGTAATGCTACCCAAATAGCTTGTCTTCTACAACTATCTCTGATACCAAATTGTAACGTCCCCGACCATCAATAGGTCGAGCAACGCCATTGTGAAACATACATATATATACCATGCATTTCTAATAAAATTAAAATAAATAACACAGAGTCACTGTTACCATATAGACTCAAATGGAATTGACAATAATTTTTACATGCAACGGAACACATGGTAAAATTTCAAGAATCACAAACATGCATAACATACATAATTAAGCATAGAAATGATACTTATCTTTTAACTAGAGTAAAACGACCAACTACGTGCAGACCTTCCACGAACCTCCCAACCTTAGACTGCACTACTCATGACTCTCATCAGTAGGTCACCCCCAAGCTGGGAGTAAAATCCACAGGGAAAGGGATTCCTATGCTAGGAAAGGTCAATAGAAAAGTCACACAGTTTAAGAGGAAGGATTCTCTCCTAGGAGCTAGTTATGCCCACTTCTCACAGACTCTCATTCCCCACATGCTAGTCCCACCCCAGAAGTATACACCTTCACTGTCACACAGTCCATCGACTGCTCCACCTCCCTTACCTTGGGCTTCAACAACAGGTCAAACCAGAATTCTTAGAGATCTGTAGAAGCTATGAGACTCCCTCCAGGAGAACTCACCTCCTCAACACACTCTCTCACCTAGAGAGAGTTGCTCACAGGCCTAACAACCTACTTCTTCAATCCACAACCACCTCTCTCACCTGAAGAGAGAGTTTCTCATAGGCCTGGCAACCTGCTTCTTCAACCACGATCTTGACAACCCGCCTCTTCAAACCACAATAGCTAAGTCGAGTAAGGAAAGGGACAACCCAGTAAATTACATAGGTGCAAAATGGTCATAGGTTCAACAATTGCAGAAATGGATGGTTGCGAGATTTCTCAGTGCGTGAGTGAACTCATGAAGAGAAAATGGGGCAGACTGGTTTAGCCTAGCCAAGATGGTGAAAGTGTGAGAGCCAAAAATCTCTGCGTGAATCCCATCTGTGAGTGCCTACATGAGTGCCAACAACAAGAATTTACCCCTTAAGTCTGCATGTTCATGAATCAACACCTGTCGCTTATGAAGCATGTTCCTTTCCATTTGAAAGTCATTCCCTCTTCCCAAAGGAACTTAGAATAAAAACATATCCTTCTAATCAACTTTTGGAACAATGATAAATTATTATTCCATTGGACTTAAGACCTTAGGATTAGCCCCTCTTTTCAACCTCTCAACCCCCTCTCCCTTACCTAGCCTAGTGGACCTTAGTCCCCCATACTCTTCCTTCATGGTTGATCTACATGCATCGATGTTTTTATATTAATAATATGAATATTTACATGTACAAAACAAGCTCCTGGCCTTTAACACCTAGGCTCTCTGGCCTACTAACACATAATCCTACCAACTTATAATTGCTCGATTCACCAGACTATAACACATGTTTACAATTCATAATACAACTGGGGCTCATCCTCGGGGTATTACAATCCCCTCCCCTTATTTTTGCACCGTCCTTAGTGCAATTTATTTACACAACATCAAAAAGATTTTTCAAAATCTTCAAAAAGATTAGTGTATTCTTCCCGCATAACATCCTCATACTCCCATGTCACATCCTCAGGACTGTACTAGGTCCACTGGACCTTTACAAGCCCTATGGATCAATTTTGGAGCTATTTTCTCTTCCGGTCCAATATGCACACTAGATTCACTTGCAAGATGCCTTCTTGCTCCACCTGATTCACATTCCAATCAATAACATGATTAGCATCAGGTATATAATTCTTAAGCAATGAAACATTAAACACATTATGTATAGTCATGTATGCATGCAATGCAAGCATATATGCAACTAGTCTAATCCTTTCTAGGATTTCAAAAGGCTCACAATATTTGGCTGCCAACTTGGAACAGTTTCCCAGCTTCATGGAACTTTTGTTGGATTTCACTTTCAAGAAAACATGATCACCCACTTTAAACTCTATTGGGCCTCGACCAATTTTTGAGGAAACCTTGGTTAGGTTTGGACCACTTTTGGAATCCGATGGGATGGTCGAAGATGAAGTGCCCAGGCTGAGCTTAGATCACGGATCTCACTTATTTTGTGGGCTATGTGGACCCAATAGGGGGTTCTTTAGGGTTTTTGTAATGGGTTATGGGATGTCGGCCTATGGGGTTTACCCATGATTAGGCCTTATTGTAAGGGATTGAAAAAGTATAACTAAGTAAGAATGTATTATAGAAGAGTAGTGGGTAGTGTCTAAGTGCAAGTAGTTCGATTGGATTTGTGAAAGAGAATGTGTATGTGTTACGGCTCTGTGCTTGATAGAGAAGTTGGCTCGGTGCCTTGACCTAGTTTTGGAAGGAGGATCTGGTGCTCAATGCACAGATCTCCTGTCTGGTGTGAAGATCGACTCCATGGCTTAGTGCATAGGAGTAAAAGAATGTAAGATATTGGTGAATAATAAAGAAGGCGAAGCGGTTGGTGGACATAGCTCCACACTAGGGTGAACCACATATATGTTCGAAAACATAGGTATTCCAACAGAGGATAAACACCTTTAGTAACCACTCACATAACCAAATCAAAGATGAACACACCAATGTTTTCACGTGGTAAAACCCCTACAGGGAAACATCCACGACACTAGCCAACGTGACCACTTGGAGCAGTTTATTAATGCAAAGAAAAATATTACAGAGATTACAAGAGATTTTATAACAATCGATCATCGAAAAATGACCCTCCATCCTCTTTAAATAGAGATCATGGACAAATCAAGTATTAAGCTACAGATCAATGGCTGTTAAGATCGAATAGAGTATGAATCATCAGATCACTCTATGTTGGGAACATATCGTGACCATCAGATTTCCTAACTACAAATGCATACTAATGCATACTAAAGAAACACACTAGAAAACACACTTTTACCTAACGACACAATAGACCAAGTAGATCTTACTAAATCCTAAGTGTCTAAATATCCTAACATCCCCCCTTAAGAAAAACTTGGGATAGGATTGAAGGATTTACAATAGTGACACAATAGGAGAAGGAAGGAGGCATTAGAGCCTATCCCCCCTTAATGACAACTTATTGAACTCCTAACATTGATTGAAGTTTGGAAAAATTTGCTTCTGTAAGAGACTTTGTGAAAATGTCTGCAACTTGATCTTCTGTGAGGAAAAAGAGCACTTCAATAACTTGATCATGAATGAGATTTTTGATGAAGTGCATGTGTATATCGATGTGTTTGCTACGCTGATGTTGAACTAGGTATTTGGCGATCTTGATGGCACTCTGATTGTCACACCAAAGGCTGGTCGAATGCTGGTGCTAGAATCCAAACTCTAAAAGGATCTGTCGAAGCCACAGGGCTTCCTAACTTGCATTTACCACTACTCGATACTTTGCTTCTATTGAAGAAAGTGCAATAGCCTATTGTTTCTTACAATCCCAAGTGATAGGTCTTGAACCAAGGCTGAAAACATAACCTGCAGTAGACTTCTGATCATCAGGGTCGTCGGCCCAATCTGAATCAGTGAAACTAACCAATAAAGGAGTCCCCCCTAAACTATAATGTATCTCGAACTGAACGGTATCACGAACATAGAGAAGTATCCTTTTAGCTGCTTTCCAATGGATTTCATGGGGTGTTTGCATATATCGGGCAATAAGACCAACAACAAAGGAAATATCAGGACAAGTATGAGTCAAGTATAAGAGGCTACCAACTAACTGACAGTACAGGGTGGCATCAACTTCAGGAGAAGTACAGGTGGCAGAAAGATTGACTTCAGAATGGAAGGGAGAAGGGGTTGGTTTACAATCGTCCATGTGAAATCGACGAAGAAGGTCACAAGCATACTTAGACTGGGAAAGAAAAATTCCTTCATTGGTTTGCAAAACTTGGAGGCCAAGGAAATAGTGCAAAAAACCTAAGTC
>ML784595.1:101568-149051 GCA_009831015.1 Picea engelmannii
AAGGATAAGGTCATCAACATAAAGGACAAGGATTATGAGATGGCTTCCTACTTTCTTGGTATAGACATTAGGGTCAGAATGGCATCTAGAGAATCCAGTGGCAATAAGAAATCAATCCATTTTGGCATACCAAGCTCAAGGAGCTTCCTTGAGACCATAAAGAGATTTCTCGAGGCGACAAACAATGCTAGAGTCATTTTGGACATAGCCAGGAGGTTGTTCCATGCAGATTTCTTCTTGGAAATCTTCGTGCAAGAAGGCGGATTTAACACCCATCTGATGGACCTCCCATTTATTTGAGGCAGCAAGGGAAAGAACAAGGCAGATGGAATTCATTTTTGCTACAGGGGGAAAGGTTTCATTATAGTCAATTCCTTCAACTTGCGAAAACCCTTTGGCAACTAACCGAGCCTTGTGTCTTTCAACACTTCCATCTGATGCATACTTAGTTCTGTAGACCCATTTTCACCTAACAAGTTTTCTTCCTTTTGGAAGTGGTACAAGATCCCAAGTATCGTTTGCCATTAAAGAATGATACTCTTCATTCATTGCTGTATCCCAATCTGGATGACCTGAAGCTTCTACAAATGTCTCCGGATCATGAGTTTCTGAAACTTGAGCCAAAAGAGAAGATGCTTGCTATAACTGTGAACGTGTTCGATGCTGATCTGAAGGTTCACCGACAAGATCACCAACTGCTTCTTGTGTTGAACGAACTCATCTAGGAAGCAGTGGAGCTGGTGCTGGTTCAGGTTCAAAGGACTCATATGGAGGAGGGTGAGAAGATTAAGGTGGATTTTCATCCTCTTTGTCATCATCCGAAGAAGAAACCAGATCATAAGAAACCACAAATGTCGAAGATGGCTCGTAGGCCGAAGAAGACACAATCGCCGAATTAGGCTCGCAGGCCAAGAGATTTTCATCAAATTTAACATCTCTTTTAATAATAATTTCATTACAATGTGATTGAAGAAGTCTGTAACCTTTGACATCTTAAAAATAACCAACAAATATACACTTCTCACTTTTAGGCTGCAATGCTTTCCTTTTCTCATCAGGAATGTGAGCCCATGATATAATGCCAAATACACAGAAGTGATTTACATCTGGTTTAATTTTAGTCCAAGCTTCTTTCGGTGTTATATTCTTAAGAGCCTTTGAGGGAGTGCGATTTACTATGTAATTTGCACAGTTGATGGCTTCCGCCCAATACTTTAGACTTAATCCCTTAGATTGGATCATACAATTAGCCATTTCTTTTAATGTGCGGTTCTTTCTCTCAACAACACCATTTTGTTATGGTGTACATGGAACAATGTGTTGCATTTGGATTCCCTGTGTAATGCAGTATCTTGCAAAATTATTGTTCACATATTTGCCTCCATTATCTGTTCTTAACCTTTGAATTTGATGTCCAGATTTCTTTTCTACAAGGGCCTTGTAGGCCAAAAACTTGTCAAAAACTTCACTCTTGAGTTTTAATAAGTAAAACCAAGTAGGTCTGGAAAAGTCATCAATGAAAGTTAAGAAATACTTGCACCCAGAAAAACAAGGAGAAGAAAGTGGACCACACAAATCACTGTGAACAAGCTGAAAAGGACCCGGGGCATGACAAGAGGCACGTTTGTCAAAACTATCCCGATGATGTTTGTTGAGGACACAATCGGCACAAACACCATCTCTGCATGAAACAAGAGGAAGACCAGTCATCATCTGTTGATTACATAGTTGCTGCAATAATCGATAGTTTAGATGACCAAGCCACTCATGCCAAAGTTTGCTCAAGTCATTGCTATGAGCAACGAAAAATGATGAAAAATATGATGACCCAAAATTTTCAAACTTGTACAACCTGGTAATATCATCAACAATTCCAGTTGCAAGAATATGCGTAGGATCTTTTTGATCATTGATTACAACTTGGTGAGGTGAAAACTCGACGGTTTTACCTTCACCTAAATGAGTGATTTGATATACTGATAGAAGGTTACAAGAAAGACTTGGAACACATAATACATCATTGAAATGACCATTATCTACTTGAACTATTCCAGATCCTACAACACTAAGAGATGTATCATCACCAACAAATATTTTCTTGGTGTTACATTCATTTAGAGAAGAAAATATGGCTTTATCCTTAGACATATGATAAGATGCTCCTGAATCAATAGTCCACTCATAAGAAGAAGAAGTAGTAGTAGAATTTGAATTGAAGGAGAAACCAGAAGTAGAAAGTGCATGTCCGTGAGAAGAAGAAGTATAATCAATACTAATGTTGTGCTTATTCATCGCTTCTTCTAAAGCTATCATCTTCTTGAAACATTTGTACTCATCATGACCATCTTCATCACAAAATTTGCATTGCCTATTAGTATTCTTACTTTTATATTTTTCTCCTTTGTCACCAATAGGAGTTGAAGCTGTCTGAGTAGGTTTGGGACCCTTATGTTGTTTGTTGTTGTAGAAAGGATGTTGCTTCTTGGGATACTTGGGTTTATCTTTCTGTTGGGCAACTAAGGCTTTGTTGGAGGGACCTGTAGTGTTGATCACTCCAAATTTTACAAGCTTATCTTCCTCTCGAATCAAAGAAGCACAAAATGACTCAAGAGTGGGTTTTTCATAAGATTCTTCCCCTTGATCCTGTCTCATGGCATAAAAGGTAGATACAAACACATAATATGCACTACCTAGCTTAGAAATAATAAGATAGATGCAACGCTTTTCCTCCATCTTTATCTTACATTCTTCACATAAAATTCTGAGTGTTTTAAACCTAGATAGATAGTCTCCAAGGAAAGAAAAATCATTTGGACACAAGGTCAGTATTTGATTTTCTAACTATTGTGCTCGAATAATATTGAGTTTACCAAACACAGATTCAATCATGTCCCAAGCTTCTTTGGGGTCATCAATATCTTGAAGGTGGTACCTTAAATCAGGAGAGATGGAAATTCCGATTAGTCTGCATGCTTATTCATTCCTATTATCCCACTTGGATTTCTTATCAGCTTCAGTGGGTGCTTTTTCCTTTCCCAAGGTAATCCGGTACAAGCCTTTACTTCTTAATAAATCTTCCATATGAGATTTCCATTGGAAGTAGTTGTTGCTGGTAAGCAAGACAATACTTGTAGAATCCATATTAAATATGCAGATAATGTGGATTTAAAAACTAAAACTGATGATCTGGATGGAAAGAGATTGAAAAGTTATGTGGTTTTAAAAAAAAACGACACTGAAAACGGACTTCCGATGTTAGAGTTATGCCCTTTTAAAAAAATGCACAATCGGTAACCAAATGACCACGTGATTGTGTAAGTTGCTTTATGAAGTGACCCACTTTCATAAAGAGAAGTGGGGATCACTTTTACAATGAAGTTACTTTATAACAGAAAAGTTGCATGCAAAATAAATAACTCTAAAATAAAATATTAAAGCTACTTATAGTGATTCACTTTTATACTTGAAGTGAAATACACTTTACAATTTTAGCATGAACTTTTTCATAAAAGGTAACAAAAGAGAGACTTGAACTCAAGACCTCTTACTTAATAAGACAACTTTTAACCAAATGATCTAGCAAAACATATTGTAATGTTCAGAAGGAGGATTGGGGTTTTTGTTGTTGTTGTTGAAGACGACCTTGGAGAGCATGCTAAAAAAAACTATTTTCACACAAGAAAAAAATTTCGCTTCTCGATGACAACACGGGTTAGATTTTGGTTAGCTTACCCAGAAGATGCACCTTTTCCTATCTGTCTCTGATTTTTCGAGATCGCATAGGGCATGTGGAAAAGAGAATACACATATCTAAAAGAGTGGAAACTCGAAAATAAATAAAACAAAACCGAAATAAAACCAAAATACTACTCTACAAAAACTTTAAAAAATGCGTATTCAGGCTTTATACCTCCTGATCTGACTGTAATGGCCGTATCTTGGGAAAACATAAACCTTTTTGAGTGAAACGAAAAGTGTTCCTGACTAAAATGAGTGCTATTGATGCAAACGATCAGTCCTCTCACCTCATAAATGTACATAAATGACATAAAGTGGAGATGAGGCAACTCGGCTTCACGATCTCGATCTACAATAGGAGCGGGTCTTCAAACAGGCTCTAATACCATGTTCGAAAACACAGGTATTCCAACAGAGGATGAAAATCTTCAGTAACCACTCACACAACTAGATAAAAGATCAACACACTGATGTTTTCATCTGGTAAAACCCCTATGGGGAAACATCCACGGCCCCAGCCAACGCGACCACTTGGAGCAATTTATTAATGCAAAGAAAAAGTTTACAGAGAGATTTTACAAGAGTGTTTCTCACAATAGATCATCGAAAAACGACCCTCCATTCTATTTAAATAGAGATCATGGACCAATCGGGTGTTAAGCCATGGATCAATGGCCGTTAAGATCGAGGAGAGTATGAACCGTCAGATCACTCTATGTCGGGAACATATCGTGACCGTCAGATTTCCTAACTAAAAATTCCTACTAATGCATACTAAAGAAACACACTAGAAAACACACTTTTACCTAACGACACAATAGACCAAGTAGATCTTACTAACTCCTAAGTGTCTAAATATCCTAACAGTATATATTGTGTCTTTGGTGTGCTTTGTGCTCTGTTGCTTATGTTATGAATTTGCTTAATGCTTTGATTATTATATATGATAGATAGATCTGTTATTGATTAAGTGATTTACTTGTGTTAAGGATAAATGAATGTTATATCTAACTCAGTGCTAAGTGCTCAGGATATATAATCATTTATTGTTACTGCGCCAATCTCTCTTTGGGTACATTCTGTGATGTTAATTAAACTGAGGAACTAATGCATGTTAACCCTAAGTGTTAATAGAGTACTTTGTGAAGTGTTATTATCACAGATCTGTGTTCCAACTTGGTTACAAACACCTGCACCCTGTAACCCCCCCTGTTCCTACCTCGGGTGAGACCTCTCTTGCTTCGCAGGTGTTGCCGAAAGGGTCGATAGTTGGGGTTTGTTGGTGTGCTATTAAGTGCTGAACCCTAGGTCTTCCTTTGTGCCAACAAATGGTTCCGTTGTTGATACTTGAAACTGTGATTGCTAGGAACTGAAGTAAAGAAAAGAGAATGTTTGTGCGTGGATCTGCTACCGAAGTGTGCAATATTGACTTGTGAAGCTCTGTAATAAGAAATAAATCGAATCTGAAGAAAGAGGTAAGATCTAAAAAGAGGTAAATCTTTGTTCTTTGATAAGAGTAAGATAAGTGAAATTTTTTGTTTCGAAAGCATGAATTTAAGTATGTTTAATAAATTATGTCCTAGTTTGAAGGCTAGGGAACTGTTGGAAGAAAGAGTTGATTTGAGTAAATTTAATGGAAATGAAGAAAGATATGTTATTCCTATACATAAAAAGAATTTTTGGACTAATAAATGGATGCAGGAACCTAGATTATTTTTTTGCAGATTGCAGGTCCAACACTATGATCCTAGTGCGTAGTACAGAAGAGGTTGGGGAACATTTACAAGGAAAAGTGGATTGACATTGTGCTATAATTTCAAAAGGTTGGGACATATTGCTAAAGAATGTCCTGGCATAGGTCCTATTTGTCTTTGTTGTAAGATTGTTGGTCATGAGGTTGAGAATTGTCCAAGGATGATTTCTAAAGTTGAAAGGATGAACATAAGACAAGAAAACTAAGAAGAAAGTCAAGATACTAAGAGCATGTTAGAAATTTCTAAAGAGAAAAGGTAAGAGGAAGTTCATACTACATTAGTACAATTGAAAGAAATTATGGATGTTCACAAAGATGTCAGTTTACCAGAGATCCTAAAAGTAAAAAAACGCATAAGTAAAGGAATGGAAGACTTCGACATAGACCGTGTCTTGGATGAGGAAACACAAGTGAATATTATGATAGAAGACACTTGGGAAATTTTGGGAAATCCTGCTGCGATACCTTCGTTGGGAAGGATAGGATTATTTAAGGCTAAGATAATAGCCTTATGTGGAAGAGTTACTAATGGACCTATTATTGTTCTTGGAACATCGATTGAAGAGGAATTTGAAGTCATTAAGTTTTTTGGGACAATGCCCCTTTTCCACTTTTGTTAGGTAAGACAAGGATTGAGAAAGATCAAATCAGAAGGAAAGCAGAGAAAGAGGCTACAAAAAAGAAAAATCAAGAACTAAGGGATTTCATAGCCAGAAAAGTAGACCGACTAATAAAAGAATGAGAGGATAAGTCGAAGCAAAAGAACAAAGTAACAACACAGGAGGGACAAAAGGCAAGAGAATTAGCTGTCAAGGTTGAAAGAATGCAAGAAGGATTGAAGAACCTATCTATACAAGACAGAAGTATATCCACCTCGAAATTATTAAGAGAAGGGATATTAACTTGAGACTCTTTGAAGGCACCTCAATGGTGCAAAGCCACTACAATAAAGGAAGATAAGAATAAGAATGGAAAGAGGATTCTAGAAACAATTAGGGAGACTCAGATCACAGGAAAAGAGGAAAAAGCCAAGCTAAAAAGAGAAAAGGAGCAGTTTCTTGCAGAATGAGCCATAGTCAAAGAGGTAGTGAGTAAAGCATGTCATTCTGTGCCAGGCTTGGCACATGAGGAACAAGATTTGGTCAAGGCTCAAGTGGTGAATCTCATTGAGACCATCCAAAAGCTTCAAGCGAGGATAATAGAATTCAAGGCCCAAGCAGTATTGAGCACCCCGCAGGAGGTGCGTGACTAGAGGGAGGAGACTGCTAAGAACACAATTGTAAGAATCAGAGCCCTCACCTTAGAATGCAAACAACTAAGTGATAGAAGTGAATAAACATATGAAAGCGTCATAGAGAATCCAAAGCTAAGGAAGCTGGAAGTGCAGTTACATGGGGCGCAATAGTAGGCATTGTCAGTACATGCGCAAATGAAGATTCTCACTGCAATCGAAAGAATGAAGAGATCCTAGGAGAAGTGCATAGTGCAATAGCAGATCACTACCCTCCAGGGTAGGGTAATGGAAGTCTCATAGAAGCTACAACTTGTGCAGGATGAAGCCGACCAGATGTTCGAAGATATTTATGGACATGGCTCACAATTGGACCAAGTGGTTGCATTAGTAGAACAATGTCTGGAAGGTCCTGTTATTGAGAGGATGATCCAGTAGCTCGCTGAGCAGGAGGCTTAGGTGAAGAAACAAGTCGAGTCATCTCGATTTAAGCTCGAGGCCTTCGAAGCAACATTTCCCAAACCTGAGTGACTCAGGATGAGTCATAGGTTAGTGTTGTGGGTCTGTTGGCCCTCGACCAAGTTTTGAGGAAACCCTGGTCATGTTTGGACCACTTTTGGACTTCAATAGGATAGTCAAAGATGAAGCGCCCAGACGGAGCCTAGATCGCAGATCTCACTTATTTTGCAGGTTATGTGGACCTAGTAAGGGGTTATTTAGGGTTTTTGTAATGGGTTATGGGATTTCGGCCCATGGGGTTTACCCATGATTAGGTCTTATTGTAAGGGATTGAAAAAGTATAAATACGTAAGAATGTATTGTATAAGAGTAGCGGCTAGTGGATATGTTCAAGTAGTTCGATTGGATTTGTGCAAGAGAATGTGTATGTGTTAAGGCTCTGTGCTCGATAGAGAAGTTGGCTTGGTGCCTTGACCTAATTTTGGAAGGAGGATCTAGTGCTCAGTGCCTAGATCTCCTGTTTGGTGTGAAGCTCGACTCCGTGGCTTAGTGCACATGAGTAAATGAATGTAAGATATTGACGAATAATAAATAAGGTGAAGTAGTTGGTGGAAATAGCCCCACATTGGGGTGCACCATGTATATATTGTGTCTTTGGTGTGATTTGTGTTGTTTTGTTTATGTTATGAATCTACTTAATTCTTTGATTATTATGTATGATAGATAGATCTATTATTGCTTAAGTGATTTACTTGTGTTAAGGATAAATGAATGTTAGATCTAACTCAATGCTAATTTCTCAGGATATATAATCATTTATTGTTACTGCGCTGATCTCTCTTTGGGTACATTCTGCGATGTTAATTAAAATGAGGAACTAATGGATGTTAACCCTAAGTGTTAATAGAGTAATTTGCGAAGTGTTATTATCACAGATTTGTGTCCCAGCTTGGTTATAGACACCTGCATCCTGTAACCCCCCTGTTTCTACCTTGGGTGAGACCTCGCTTGCTTTGCAGGTGTTGCCGAAAGGGCTGGTAGTCGGGGTTTTGTTGGTGCATTGTTAAGCGTTGAACCCTGGGTATGCCCATGTGCCAACAAATGGTTCCCTTGTCAGGACTTGAAACTGTGATTTCTCGGAACTAAAGTAAAGAAAAGAGAAGCTATGTGTGTAGATCTGCTGCCGAAGTGCACAATATTGACTTGCGAAGCTCTGTGCTAAGAAATAAATCCAATCTGAAGAAAGGGGTAATATCCAAAAAGAGGTAAGGCTTTGTGCTTTGATAAGAGTAATACAAGTGGAATTTTTTGTTTTGAAAGAATGAATTTAATTATGTTTAATAGATTTTTTCCTAGTCTGAAGGCTAGGGTGCAATTGGAAGAAAGAGTTGTTTTGAGTAAATTTAATGGAAATGAAGAAAGTTATGTTATTCCTATGCATAGAAAGAATTTTTGGACTCATAAATGGATGCAGGTATGTAGATTTTTTTTTGTTTGCATATTGCAGTTCCAACACTGTGATCATAGTGTGCAATACATTAGAGGTTGGGGAACATTTAAAAGGAAAATAGGATTAACATTGTGCTATAATTGTAGAAGTTTAGGACATCTTGCTAAGGAATGTCCTGACGCATGTCCTATTTGTCTTTGTTGTAATATTGTTGGTCATGAGGTTGAGGATTGTCCAAGGATGATTTCTAAAGTTGAAAGGTTGAACATAAGACAAGAAAAATACGAAGAAAGTCAAGAGACTAAGAGCATGTTAGAAAGTTATAAAGAGAAAAGGTAAGAGGAAGTTCATACTACATTAGTACAGTTGAAAGAAATGATGGATGTTCACAAAGATGTTAGTTTACCAAAGATCCTAAAAGTAAAACAACACATAAGTACAAGAATAGAAGACTTCGACATAGACTGTGTCTTAGATGAGGAAACATAAGTGAATATTATGACAGAAGACACTTGGGAAATTTTGGGAAATCTTGCTGCGATACCTTCATTGGGAAGGCTAGGATTGTTTAAGGGTAAGATGATAAACTTATGTGGAAGAGAAACTAATGTACCTATTATTGTTCATGGAACATCGAATGAAGAGGAATTTGAAGTCATTAAGTTTGTTGGGGACAATGCCCCTTTCCCACTTTTGTTAGGTAAGAATTGGATTGAGAAAGATTAAATCAGAAAGAATGTAGAGGAAGAGGCTATAGAAAATAAAAATAAAGAACTAAGGGATTTCATAGCCAAAAAAATCAACCGACTAATAAAAGAACGAGAGGATAAGTCGAAGCAACAGAACAAAGAAACAATGCAGGAGGGACAAAAGGCAAGAGAATTAGCTGTCAAGGTTGAAAGAATGAAAGAAGGCTTGAATAACCTATCTATACAAGAAAGAAGTATATCCACCTAGGAAGTATTAAGAGAAGGGATATTAACTTCTGACTCTTTGAAGGCACCTCAACAGTGAGAAGCCACTGTGCTAAAGGAAGATAAGAATACACATGGAAAGAGGATTCCAGTAATAGTTAGAGAGACTCAGATCATAGGAAAGAAGGAAAGGAAGCTCAATAAAAATAAATCTAAGTTGGAAAAGCTACAAGAAGTTATAGAGACCAGATGGAAGACTTCGCAGACTGGAACCTCGCAGGAGGCAGGTTCGTAGGATTTGAGCCTCACTGGAACAACAGGACCGCGCAGAATGGGAATTTTCCCTGACGAAGCTATATGAAAGTTGGATGTGCCCCAACCATTAGAATGACACTCTGAAATGGTTAGAAAACAAATTTATGGGATGATGCACCGCTTTTGGATGTTGAGACTGTGCCATAACAGACATATTCACATTGATGGAAGCATTCTTGGCCATTAGAAGAATCTGTTATGAGGCCCCAATTATTTAACTTGTTAGTTGCTACATCGGGACCACTTTTTGCTACTCATGATTAACTGAGCTAACCGAAAATTGTCTAAGTGTTGAGTTGTGTGATATGAATCTAGACCTCACCACTCGGTTGTCTACCCCACTTGTCCGTTCATCTACCTCGACCTGTTTGTTTAAAAGTGAGAACCTAGTGAATTAGAGAAGTCTGTCGAGGAGGTCCTCAAGAATATAATGGTCGAAAGAATGTTATCTGAAGGTGTCCAGACATCTTCGGCTAGGGGACTACAGGCTTCCCCTTCGACTGGACGTCATTCTGGCCATTTTAACCACGCGACTGAGCAACGAAGTAAGCATCGCGACGATCTGGCTAATGCAAAGAAGATACCGTCGATCCTACCCAAGTACATTCCACCTTTGGCTGGAGTCGTTAACTGCAAAAACATCCCACGAGATTATGAGTACACTCTGTTCACCACGTACATTTCGAAGGGAATACGCGTAGTTGAGAGTCAGTTAGGACAGATCCTGCTGCTGAAGAAAAACCAATTCAATCTAGGTGACATGAGGAACTATGCTATTCTAGCACCCCACCGCTACTTGATGAAGTCAACTGGGAAGAAGCCTCACCTCATCTCCCAACCATGGATTAAGGGGCTGATGTAGTCCACTGTGATGAATGTGATGAAGATTCCCCATTTGGCCATCACCAGGAGGTTAACGCTTGCATTAAACTCCTCTTGTTGTGCTATCATGGAAGATACCTATGGAATGACTGAAGGATTACTATGGATCTGATGTTGATCGACCAGATTACATGATTAAGCATGAAGGGATCCGAACCTCAACTATTTTATCCAGAGAAGGCCTCATACTTCTCCCTGGCACAGTGCATCAAGGAAGTTTATGACGAAGTCAAAAAAGGAAAGCGAGGTTACAAGGTAGCCTCTATATAGGATGGCACAAGGCACCATGCTTTCCAACTCATAGCTGGAAAGCTTGAAAGGAAGAACTTCCCCACACGGGTCACCGGGTTTGTGGTGGACCTCGCAGGAAAATGTGTGGAGGGCATGGAAATGAACTGAGTGAGTTACCTCGTCAATGAACTAGAGAAATATTTTCGCGAAGCCTAGGATTTGGGATATGAATTCCACTTTAGCTGGCTGATCATTTTGATCACATTTGTTGCTTGGAAAATTCCTAAAGGATCCACCTTTGCACATATCAAACCATCGAAGTCGTTGGCTGATAGATTTTCCACCTTGTGGTACACCAACAACATGACGAAGCAGTGGCAGTCCAACACTGTGTTTGATGCATATTATCAACAATTGAAGGTTTCCATCGAGTCATTTCCACGCATGAAACTGCACACCTTACACTAGTACATACCAATAGAAAAGTTCCACATAGATACACATTTCATCTATATCATTGTGCACAAAGATGAGAACAAGGAAGAGTTACCATCGTACTACAAGCTAACAAATGAAGACATGGAGCAGATTAAAAAGGAGTGGTCAGAGGAATTTCTGGCACCTGTCGCTGTTAAAAAACTCTTCGACACTGACACCATAAGAAGCCCCATGGTCACCCGAGTTGATCATGTTAGACAGTCTAATGGGACAAAGAAGAAGACGAAGAAGGAATAAGTCCAGGATATAGAGACCGATGAGGAGAACAACGCCTCTAAATAAAATGGATTTGACTCGCTAGGAGGAGGAGGGGACAAAGCAAATGGATAAGGAGGAGGGGATGAGGAAGGAGGAGGTGAAGATACACTACCAGAAGACTCCCCTACTGGAACAGTAACACCGTAGAAGAGGAAGGTTTCTCCAAAGAAACCCTTAGCAAGGAAGAAGACACGTGCTAGTAAGCCCTAGTTAGAAGTAACACTCAGGGAGGACAATACCAGTTTAGTCCGCGAAGCTATGGAGGACACTTCCGAGGACATATTGTAGAGATACATAACAAAGAAGGAAGAGATATATGGAAGGATTGATAAAGAATTAAACGAAGTACAACAATATATTCATTTGGTCCACGCAGTACCTATTTCACCTTCCTCATCACAGATTACAGAATTGGTGGACGAACCAACCCAATTGAGAAGACATGCGAATGCGAAAAAAGATTGACTTCAGAGAATCCAAGAAGAGAAGTAAAAGGCTACCGAGGCCTTGAAACAAGAGAAATATGAAGCCTTATAACAATTATAAGTAGCGCGGTACAATGTATATGCCTACGAAAGTGAGAGAGAAGAGTTTCAGGCGATGCCCCAGGAGGAAAAAGCCCAGCTACAAAGAGAAAAGGAGCAGTTTCTCACAGAACGGGCCACAGTCAAAGAGGTAGTGAGTAAATCATGTCATTCTATGCCAGGCTTGGCATAGGAGGAATAAGAGTCAGTCGAGTCTCAAGTGGTGAATCTCATTGAGACCATCTAGCAGATTCAAGTGAGGATAACAGAATTGGAGGCCCAAGCAGCATCGAGCCCTCCGTAGGAGGTGCGTCACCAAAGGGAGGAGAGAGATAAGAACATAATTGTAAGAATCAGAGCCATTGCCTCAGAATGAAAACACCTGAGTGATAAAAGCGCACAAGCATATGAATGCCTAGCACAAGATTCAAAGATAAGGAAGCTGGAAGCATAGTTATAGGAGGCACAACAACATGCATTGCCAGTAAAAGAGAAAATGAATTTTCTCACCATAGTTGAAAGAATGAAAAGATCCCAGGAGCAATGCACATTACAAAAACAGATCACTGCCCTCTAAAGCAGGGTAATGGAAGTCACACAAAAGCTACAACCTATGCAGGAGGAAGCGTTCCATATGTTCGAAGAGATTGATGGACAGGGCTCACAATTGGACCAAGTGGTTTCATAAGTAGAACAACGCCTGGAAGGGCCTGTTATAGAGTAGAAGATCCAGGAACTCGCTGAGCATGAGGCTCAGACAAAAATAAGCAAGTCAAGGCAACTCAAGTTAAGCTCGAGGCCTTGAAAGTATCATTGACTAGACCTGAGTGACTAGGGACAAGTCACAGGTGAGTGTTGGGGGCCTGTTGGCCCTCAACCAAGTTTTGAGGAAACCTTGGTCAGGTTTGGACCACTTTTGGACTTCGATAGGTTGGTCGAAGATGAAGCGCCTAGGTGGATCTAAGATCACGGATATCACTTATTTTGCGGGATATGTGGACCCAGTAAGGGGTTCTTTAGTTTTTTTTTAATGGATTATGGGATGTATGCCCATGGGGCTTACCCATAATTAGGCCTTAAGGTATTGAAAAAGTATAAATAAGTAAGAATGTATTGTAGAAGAGTAGTGGGTTTATCGCTAAGAGAATGTGTATGTGTTAAGGCTTTGTGATCGATAGAGAAGTTGGCTCGGTGCCTTGACCTAGTTTTGGAAGAAGGATCTGGTGCTTAGTGCACAAATCTCCTGTCTGGTGTGAATATCGACTCCATGGTTTAGTGCACAGGAGTAACAGAATGTAAGATATTGATGAATAATAAAGAAGGCAAAGCGGTTGGTGGGCATAGCCACAGATTGGGGTGAACCACGTATATCTTGTGTCTTTGGTGTGCTTTGTGTTGTGTTGTTTATGTTATGAATCTACTTAATGATTTGATTATTATGTATGATATATAGATCTATTATTTCTTAAGTGCTTTACATGTGTTAAGGATAAATGAATGTTATATCTAACTCAGTGATAAGTGCTTAGGATATATAATTGTTTATTGTTACTACACCGATCTCTCTTTGGGTATGTTTTGTGATGTTAATTAAATTGAGGAAATAATGCATGTTAACCCTAAGTGTTAATAGAGTACTCTATGAAATGTTGTTATCAAATATCTGTGTCCCAACTTGGTTACAAACACCTACATCTTTTAACCCCCCTGCACCTACCTCGGGTGAGACCTCGCCTTTTTTGAAGGTGTTGTCGAAATGGCTAGTAGTCAGGGTTTTTTGGTGCACTGTTAAGTGTTGAACCTTGGGTTTTCCCCTGTGCCAACAAACTCCCTATGGGTTTTTTTCTTATCAGCATAAATTTTCTTCATGTCTTGGGCATCCTTAAAATTCTGCTTAATCTTCAACATTTGATATTCCATTTCTTTGAGCATCTCTGGCCCAACCAGTTCCCTATCAGCTGGGTTATCCAACCATATTGGTGTGTTTCACTTTCTTCCATAAAGTTCTTCAAACAGGCTCACCTTCAATGATGCTTGATACCCATTGTTGTAGGAAAATTCTACCAAGTGTAGGTAGTCTTCCCATTTAGATGGTTTGTCTATCACATACATCCTTAGCATATCCTCTATCACTTGTTTCACCCTCTCTTCTTTCCCATCAGACTCATGATGATAAGTAGTGCTAAAGTTAAGATTCGTTCCAAATCCTTTGAATAACCCCTTCCATAATTTTGAGGTAAATTTCAGGTCTCTGTCAGACACAATTGTCTTGGGAATACCATGCAATCGTGCTACTTCCCTCATATAAATATCGACAACATTAGTTGCCTTGTGAGTGGTATTCAATGGAATAAAATGGGAATATTTTGTAATCTTATCTACCACCACCATGATGGAATCATGTTGCTTGCCAGTTCTAGGAAATCTTGTGATGAAATCCATTGTCACCACTTCCCACTTCCACTTAGGAATGGGAAATGCTCGTAGCAACCCTGTTGGGTGCATATGTTTAGCCTTGGCCTTTTGACACTCCACACATATGGTGATGTATTCTGCAATTTCCTTCTTCATACCTAGCCAAAAGTAATGGTTCTTGACTGTTGCCACCATTTTATGATATCCTGGGTGCCCATTATATGGCACATTATGCATTTCCTTCAAGATTATTATTCTCAACTCTTGGGAATTAGGTACATAAATTATGTTTTTGTACAAGAGTGTTCCATTAGCTTCCAATTTATAATTTTCCACTTTCTGTAGCATCTCACCTTGCTGTAGCTTTGCTACCAATTCCATGTACTGCAAATCTGCATTTTCATCTTCCGAAATTATGCCTTTAATATCAGTTTGATACATGCTAATGGTCGTGGCATGTAGTTCATGCACTCTTATGCTGAGTGCATCAACCACTTTGTTCTCCTTTCCTTTGATATTCTCTATATAAAATTCATACTAAAAAAGGAATTCCAACCATCTACTCTGCCTATCATTCAAGGTTGGATGATCAAACAAATACTTCAGATCATTATGGTCTGTCCTCAGTTCAAACCTCCTTCCCATGAGGTAGTGCCTCCATTTCTTCAGGGTGTGCACTATGGATGCCAACTCCAAATCATGAGTTTCATAGTTCTTTTCATGATCCTTCAGCTTTATGGATTCATAACATATTACAAACCCATTATGGCTGAGGAATCCTCCTAGTCCTTTTTTGCATGCATCTGTACACACTACAAAATCTTCATTTGGATCCGCAATCCTTAGGATTGGAGCATTGGTTAAAAACTTCTTCAATCGCTGGAAGCTTATCTCACATTCTTTTTTCCATTGAAATTTCTTCTCCTTCCTTTGTAAGGAAGTGATGGGGTGAGCTATCCTGGAGAACCCTGCAATGAACCTTCTGTAATAGCCAGCTAGAACCATAAAGGATATGACTTCTATCACATTCTTCGGCTCTGACCATTCTCTAATGGCTTTTGTCTTCTTAGTATCCACAACTATGCCATCCTTTGAAATGATATGTTCCAAATAGTGGATTTTGTTTTGATAAAATGAGCACTTGCTCAATTTGGAATACAGTTGGTGCTCTCTTAGCACCTGCAATACCATCATTAGATGTTGTTAATGCTCTTCCTCCAACTTGGAATAAACTAGGATGTCATCCAAAAAAACTATGACAAACTTGTCTAGATATTCTCTGAATACACCATTCATTAGGCACATGAAAACAACGGGTGCATTTGATAACCCAAATGGCACCACTGTGAATTCATAATGGCCATACCTTGTTCTGAAGGCAGTCTTGCTGATGTCCTCATCCTTTATCCTTACCTGGTGGTACCTTGATCTGAGATCTATTTTTGAAAATATCTTGGCATCCTTCAACTAATCAAAGAGATCATCGATCCTTGGCAAGGGATACTTGTTCTTAATAGTCACTTTATTCAACTATTTGAAATCAATTCAAAATATCAATGTCCCATATTTATTTTTCACGAAAAGGATCGGGGCACCCTAAGGTGATACACTTGGGTATATATACCCCTTCTTCAGAAGATGTTCAAGCTGCAATTGCAGTTCTTTCAGCTCTGGTGTACTCATTAAGTAAGGAGTTTTTGACACCATAGTTGCTCTAAGAATCAGTTTTATAGAGAAATCAATATCTCTCTTCGGGGGTAGTCCGGGCACCTCCTAGAAACATATTGAAAATCTTTTAATACTTCATGGCCTTCAATATTTGACACCTTATCCTTAGGTGCTTCTTCCATATGAGTTGCAAATATTTGGTAGCCCTTCCTATAACCCTTCTTCAGTTGCATTGCTGAGATTTCTCTGATAGTAATTGCCCTTGGGATTCCCTGTACTTTCCTTGGGTTTCCTTCCTCATCCAGGCAAGTGAATGCCTTGTTACGAAAGTCTAAGATGGCATGGTGCTGGTCTAACCAATCCATCCCAATCGGATTCATCCCTTGTGCTCAATCCATTCATGTCCACTGGACAAGACTTAACCAACTCAAAAACCTTTCTCTTGGATGCTATATCCAGCTGCAGTAAACAAGATTTTCCATGCTTGCTTCTTGGAAAATGAAAAATTTCCACCATTCTAGGATCTATATAACTATGACTAGCTCATGAATCAATTAAAATAGTAATGGTTTGGTTGTTGATCATACCTTCAACTTCAATCATGTGTGAGTGAAACACATCTTTCTTGTTGTCCAGGGCTGCATGGATCCTTGGTATTCTACTACCCATGTATTCCATTGTTTCTTCCTATTGAACATTTTGAGCAACTCTCACTTTTTCATTTCTGTGGGGGAAATCTCTATACCTATGATTTCCTTTACAACCCCAACATTACATAGGTGGTTGTCTCATAATTTTCCCACCTACTTTAGCCTTCCTGGGCTCTCTAAAACATGGTTGTCCTTGAGGGATATTTCTAAAAATGGATGGATTAGTTCCCTTCTTCCTCTGATCCATCTTGAATTTATTCTTGTCTTCGTAATCCTTCCAGAGAGTGGGATTTTCTCTTTGTTTATCATATAAGAATTTTTCTCTCCTTTTAGTTTCTTCCATAGTTTTAGGATCATCATACTGGATCCTGTCACTAATGGAAGGTGGCAGTCCACCCATATACCTTTGAATTTTAATAGTCTCATCTTTGATGAAAGGAACATACTTCAATAATTCCAAAAACATTTGTTCATATTCATCAATGGTCATGCTACCCAACTTGAGTGCAAAGAACTCTTTCATCTTTCTATCATAGTATCTCTTAGTCAAGTATTTCTTTTCGAAATACTTCTTGAATTACTTCCAAGTAACATTTTTTTCTTTAATGTGCTACACTTGCACAAGTTGATCCCACCACATGGATGTCTTTCCTTTTAGTTGATACATTGCAATTCTCCCTTCTGCATGAGAGGAATAATTGTATAGTTGGAAATATTTTCTCATTCCAAGGAGCCATGTCTCAACATCTTCCTCCTTCTAGTGCTTTCCATCAAACATAGGAGGTTTAATATTTTTCATTTCACCCTTCAGTTCATCCACTCCATATCTCCTATGCTTTAAGGTAGGAGATGGGATTGAACTACTATGTTCCCTTCTTTTGGAGTGATCTTGGGAGTGATGATGTTGTCTGCCAGAACTCCTTGATATCCTCTTCGCATTAGGGAACCTGTGAATTCCTAATTTACTGGAGTCACTCCCCTTATCTAATTTCTTTTCTATCCTTTCCAGACTTTGTATCAACTTTATTTTGAATTCTTCTTGTTGATCCCTAGCTTTCATGAGATTCCTGTTATATGCTCGGTGAGTCTGGACATCTTTCTGCAAACTTTCAATGATTTTCATCATGTTTCCCTCCTTATCTATGTCTTCTCCATGTCAATTGGAGTTTGATCCTTCAACTCCCAAATGGACATCCATTCCTCTAGCTTCATTCTCTGAAATGGAAGCATTTTGTGCCTCCTCCATTTTGGTTTGGTTCTGACAATCATTAACTCTACAAAAACAATGTGCAGTCAATCAAAATTTGTCAGGCCAACAATCCTTAAAAAAATCCACAGTATTCATAAACCAATATGATTCAAAGAAAACTTTCAGATTCCATTTTCTGCGATTCTCGTTCAATCAAGAATCCTCGCAGATATTTTCTTTCTGATTTCTTCTCTGTTTTGTAATAAATTTCCAGGCACTAGCCCCTTCTTCTTAGCCTCCAAATCATGAGACCATGAGTCATGGCCAAGTGCTAGATCGATAGGTGCTTACTCGGGACCTCGGGCGTCCAGCTTCAGAAGTTTTCAAAGCACATCTCACAATCTCTCAGAGTTCCAAATTAACAAACTCGCGAAGTAGGGTGGATCAACAGTTCACGACTATTGAGCATAATATGGTTGACACCCACTGTGGAACTTCAGGCATATGAGCTTCGGGACTTCGGACCTTTGGGACTTCGGGCTTCAGAAGTTTGTGCATCAACACACCTCACTTCTCCTGAACCGTTAATCTCCGAACACATCCATGTCAACTTTTGTGACATCATTACGTCTTGTCACCTTGGTGTTATGAAACTTTTGAAAGTTCTTCCTTTCATTCCCTTAGGGACCATTTTTCAGGAGTGCCAAGTCTCTGAAATTCACAACTGGCACCATGCATCCACTGGACCCATGAATTCCATACTTGAACTAAAATACCGAATAGTCACATCACTTAATGCCTTTCAAATTGAGGGGGGATGCACCAGTGGTTTGGAGTAACCTGCCTTTTGTCCCACAATTATTCTGACGCTGACACGTAACCCCCTGGTAAAACCATGGTTTGGATTATGGGACCGCGTTGGGAAATTAATTCCTATGCAAATTGGGTCCCCACAATTCCCCCTGGCCGTCGATCTTGATGTATCATGATCAACGCCAGTGTGGGTTCGCCAAACTTTAACTATGTCATGTAACCTCAGGTCCCACATAGTACAACTAACAACATTCCATATGGGGGAATGTGGAAGGTATAGGAGAGGTCCACGTCACATCCAGGTGACATCCTCATGAATCACCACTTCATCTCTTCTAGGCTTCGGAGCTTCAGGAGTTCTCTGTCCTTCATACCGCACCATAAATTCCACCCTTGGCTTGATCCAATGGTCAAGCTCTTCTCCCAGATCTACAATGTATATCTACTTTAGGGACTTCAGGCTTCGGGAGTTTCAACCTATCCAAATTCGTTTTCTCCCAAAGTGATTTCACCCAAAGTTCATGGATTTCCACCACCTATCCTCTCTCTCATATTGAAGGCACATACAGGCTTTGTTACTCCGCATATTTCCAAAGGAACTCACGGCTAACTACCTCACAACTTTTTCAGATCTGACGGTCAAGAATTGTCCTCCTTCTCCAGAACAGATCCTACATCCCACATTACTTTGCGACCCAATGCCACGTATGTCATGGTTTTATAATACCGCTACACCTACTGAGCTTCGTAACACATCCAAGGTAACCTCTTGGCACTCAAGAAAGTTTTGAGGTTCGAAATTGGTTCCTCTTGACACAATTTTCACCTGAAACCTTGGTTCTGAAATTGAATTTTGTCCATTTCAACAACAATTATTTTCCAAAACTTTTTCTTCAACTTTCACTAACATGTCCCATCCAGGATCAGTGTTGAAACCTTGGCTCTAATACCAATTTGTAATTCCCCCGACCATCGACCCCTGTCGGGTAATGCTACCCAAATACCTTGTCTTCTACAACTAGATCTGATACCAATTTGTAACATCCCCGGCCATCAACAGGCCAAACAACGCCACTACGGAACATACATACACACACACATATATAACATGCATTTATAATGAATTTAAAAGAAATAACATATAGTCACTGCTACCATATAGACTGAAATGGAATTGACAACAATTCCTACATGCAACGAAACACATGATAACATTTCAAGAATCACATACATGCATAACATAAATAATTAAACACATAAATGATACTTATATTTTAACTGGAGTAAAACCACCAACTATGTACAGACCTTCCATGAACCTCCCAGCCTTATACCATACTGCTCATCACTCTCAGTAGTAGGTCACCCTTGAGCTGGGACTAAACTCCACCGGGCAATGGATTCCTAGGCTAGGAAAGTCACACAGTTTGAGAGGAAGGGTTATCTCCCAGGAGACACTTAAACCCACTTCTCACAGACTCTCATTCCCCACATGCCTATCCCACCTTAGGAGTATACACCTTCACTGTCACACAGTCCATCGACTACTCCACCTCCCTTACCTTGGGCTTTAGCAACATGCCGAACCAGAATTCTCAGAGCTCTGTAGAATCTATGTGACTCCCTCCAGGAGAACTCATCTCCTTAGCACACTCTCTCAGTTGGAGAGAGTTTCTCATAGGCCTGACAACCTACTTCTTCAATCCAAAACCACCTCTCTCACCTGGAGAGAGAGTTTCTCACAAGATTGGAAACTTGCTTCTTCAACCACAGGATTGACAACCCACCTCTTAAAACCACAATAGCTAAGTTGGTTAAGGAAAGGGACGACTCAGTAAATTATAGAGGTGAAAAATGGTCACAGGTTCACCAATTGCAGAAATGGCTGGCTCCAGGCTTGCTCAGTGTGTGAGTGAACTCGTGAGGAGAAAAAGGGGCAGACTGGTCTAGCCTAGCCAAGATGGTCAAAGTGTGAGAGCCAAAAATATCTGTGTGAACCCCGTCCATGAGTGCCTGCATGAGTGCCAAAAATAAGAATCCCCCCCTTAAGTCTGCATTTTCCTAAGTCGACACATGTCACTCATGAAGCATGTTCCTTTCCATTTGGAAGTAATTCCCTCTTCCCAAAGGAACTTAGGATACAAAATATCCTTCTAATCAACTTTTGGAATAATAAAAAATTATTATTCCCTTGGACTTAAGCCCTTAGTCTTAGCCCCTCTTTGCAACCTCTCATTCCCCTCTCTCTTACCCAACCTAGTGGAGCTTAGTCCCCCATACTCTTCCTTCATGGTCGGCCTACACACAATGATGTTTTTATATTAATAATATGAATATTTACATGTACAAAACAAGCTCCTAGCCTTTAACACCTAGGCTCTATGGCCTACTAACACATAAGCCTACCAACTTATAATTGCTCGAATCAACAACCTACAAAACATGTTTACAATTCATAATACAACTAGGGCTCGTCCTTGGGGTATTACACTTTCAAAGTGTCGAAAGCTTTTTGTTGCTTTCGTTCCCACTAAAAAGTGCTCTTTGCACTGGTTAAGGCATGAAAATGAGTTGCTACAAAGGATAAGTTGGGAATGAATCTCCTCCAATACTGGATGGCATCTAAGAAGCTTCAGACTTCGTTTACACTTTTTTTCTTAGGCCATTTTACAATTACTTCAATTTTGGAAGGATCAATCTTGAATTGTCCTCCTCCTACAATATGACCTAAGTATACAATTGAAGTCTTGCCAAATTCACATTTAGACATTTTCACATACAACGTTTCCCTTTGCAAAGTATCCAATACCTGCTTTACATGCCTTACATGTTCATCCCAGGTCCCACTAAAAACAAGAATTTCGTATAAATAAAAAATCACAAAGTCATCCAGGAAAGGCCTAAATACATCATTCATCACACACATGAAATTTGTTGGAGAATTGAAAATCCCAAACAACATAACTAACCACTCAAAAAATCCCTATTTGGTTTTAAAGGAAGTCTTCCATCCATCATGTTCTGCAACCTTGATTTGATGATATCCACTGCGCAAATCCAACTTAGTGAAATAAACAACATTCTTCAACTGATCAAGTAAATAATATATACGAGGAAGAGGGTATCTATTTTTCACCGTGATTTTTTTGAAATCCTGGTAATCGACACACATGCACCATGTGCCATATTTCTTTGGTGCCATCACGATCGGAGAACCACAAGGAGATGAACTATGCCTGATGACCCCTTGATCCAATAAGCCCTGCACCTGCTTCTTGATCTCTATCATCTCCTCAACTGACATCTTGTACATGCCCACATTAGGAAGAGGAGAATCCTGTTGAAGATGTATCTCATGTTGGATTTCCCTCTTAGGATGTAATACATATGGTTCTTGAAAAATATCATCATACTTAGAAACAATATCAATTAATTCATTTTTATGAGATGGATCACACCCTTGGAAAGCGTCGGATGTCCCGACGTCTTTCTCTTTGACGACCATGAGTACGTATATCTTATTAATGGTTATGAGTCTTTTCATTTGTCCTACACTAACAAGTTTTGTATTTACCCTCATGTTGTGATCTCTAACAATATATTCCACTCCCCCTTTAGTAAGGTGGTATTTGTTCTCATGACGAAAGAAGAATTATTTTCTATCATAAAGATAAGGACTTCCCAACACTATGCCACATATATCAAGTGGTACAACATCCAAATCCACTTCATCAATCTACTTGAAGGCAATAGAAAATCTGATCCTACATTGTTTGGTGACATTAAGTTTTTCTTGATCACATACCCAACCAAGAGGATAAGGATTTGGATGTGGTTTCGTTACAAGACCAATATTCTTGACAAGTGCGTCAAATATTAAGTTTACTTGGGAACCTAGATCAAATAATGTATCTGTCTTAGTATGTTTAGATACAACTCTTATATGAAATAACACATTCCTCTTTCATTCATCAATATGAGATTCATCATTGGAACTTGAACTAGCATGAAGAGAATCTTTACCTTTTACTCCAACCATTGTGATCTTTCCTTCAACTCCTGATTCATAACCAAGATCTTGTTGCAATGTAGCAACGGTTTTCTCCTTCCCCTTTCCACCAAACTGTTTCAATTTCTTTTCTGGATGTAGTTTCCAACAATGTTGTTCATCGTGACTGCTCTTCTTGCAATGAGTGGAAGATGGTTTTCCTCCTTCTCTCGTTACTGTAGCGGTCTTCTTGTCCTTCCTTTTGAAATTCTTGAAAGCCTTTTATGGGAAATTGGAAGGTTTTTTCGTGGGATCTTCTTGAATATGTTTCCCCCTGTTCTCAAGGTGAGTGGCTTGCACACAAACTTTGTCAAGACTAGTGGGGTTAAACAATAGAAAAGTATGACGAATATAACCATGAAGTGCGCCAATATACTTCATTAAAGTTTCATAAGAATCCAAAGGAATTTTCAATGATAGAGATTTCTTCCTAAATTTTTTTGTGAATCTTTGTACAGTGTGACCTTTACTCTGCCTTAAAGTTTTCCATTCCATCATTGCTTTATGTAAATACCCTAAGGTATAGAACTTCTTTCTTATCTTTGATTTAAATTCTGACCATGAGGAAAGAAGATTACCACACTTACTCCTATCCTGTAGCTTTCTCTCCGACCATATGAGAGTGGTGCCTTCCAATCGAAGAGAAGCTAATTTCACTTGAACTTCCTCTTCGTCAATATGATGGACACAAAAATATATTTCAACCTGTCGGATCCAATTGTCTAGATTTTTAGGATTAGCATATCCATTAAACATAGGTAAAACAAAGTTACATCAAGCTTTAATAATGGTTTCTTAAAAGAGGCTTTATGGATAGAATGATGAGAGTGATGAGAATGCTCAGAGGAAGAAGAACTAGAACTTGAAGGCGAAGATGGAGGCTCAGGAGGGTCTCCTCTAGCCCCTTGGTTTACTAAAGCATCATCAACTACATGTGATTCCTTTTTCTTCCCTTTATTCTTCATCCTCTTCTCGTAATCTCCATACATTTGTTCGACCATTTCTGACATGCGATAAAATACCATGTGAAATTTTTTCTCTTGTTCATCACGCTTGTCCTCTTCTGGCATATTTTTCCTTCGGGATGCACAACCAAATTCAGGATTGAAAGTCTTAAGAGTTCCTTCACCCTGCTTATGCTTGGCCCTAGTAAGCATTCATACTCAACAATTCAATTTAAAGGCAACTGCTTTGATACCAACATGATCCAAGATATTTTTTGTCGGGTGACTTATTAAAGAATTGCATAAAATGAGCATAAACTAAAGTACGCCATAAATAAGGAAAAGCTCAAAAGGAAAGAGGTATAAGCATGCAATATGAACACAAAAAAATGATAATGGAGTTCGTCCATGGTGGAATACGTCTCCAGGTCCTGCTCTCAAATGGGTAGGTCTTTTTAGTAACTCCATAAAAGTATTGCGAAAAATACACAGGTATACCTCATTATGGAGTTAAGCTACATAAGCTTTGCTTAGATTAGAAAACTAACATCACCACTGTATTTGTGGCGTCGAATTACCTAAAAATTACTATCTCCACGCCTCAATCCAAGTATGACACTTTCAAGCCCAAGAGACACCCATGCCTTGGTTTTCATGCCCTACCTATGCAATAAATGACTGAGAAATCTCGAAAAGCATGCCTCTGTATTGAAAACTAAGCCAAGATCTGTACAGGTGCGTTCAGTTCTCCTCTGTTCCCTCGTACACTGGCGAAGGCCCCTTCTCATACAAAAATTTAGATAGTTACGTAATAAGTGAAGTGGTTGGCACATTGGTTGAGGATGATATATTAAGAACTTTGGTTAGCAGAGGTCATAGGATCGAATACTGTGGAATCCCCTTTTTAATACACAGTTATAACAAAAGTTGGCGTGTGCGCTAAATATAGCGGTGGTTTAAACTGGTGGAATGGATATTAAATTGACGGATATTCAGGCGAGAGTGGAAGATATGCCATATATGGCATGTGTTTGAAACATGGTTGCATGGTTTAACATAGAACCAAGGGCTAGGCCGATGGCCTAGCCCTTTTCCTCTACCCATAGAAAACATTACCAAACATAAATAAAATGCACGCCATTACAAATAAGGAACACATAGTGGTATGTTGGCTAGCACAGAGATTGTAAGTCCTTTGGGCAAGGAGGTTATTAGTTCGACTCCCGTCGGCTCCAATATTTTTTAATGAAATGGATTGTAAGAGGCCAATGGGGGGTTGCCACATGGAAACCTCTCATTGGTTGTCCTCTGCCACGTGTCAACTATAGAATCTATCATGTGGACCTATAACATCGTTCCACGTATCCCTATACATTGGACCACATCTCCCTGTACAGACGTGCCACATCTATGTGCCACGGACATGCTATGTGTCACCCTTGTAGTGATGACACGTGTCAACTTGACCTTTGACTTTTGACCAAGTTTGACCTGAACTTCGACCGCTTATATCTTTCGCATATGATATCTATTCGATGAACCATTTGCGCAATTAAAAATATTGCGACACGATCTTCACGATCATTCCAGTTTAACTAAGTTTTGGGAATTTTGAATTTTTTCGCTTTCTCTGTCTGCTGGAGCCATTCTGAGCGTCCTGAGTTTCCTGTGCACATTCTGAGTTGTTCTTAGCCTTCTCTGGATCCTTTTTGGATCAAACATATACTTCAATGATAAGTATGCTATACCAATCCACTTTTATGTAGATATCACTATCTACGTTTCCCTTTCTAAATCCTTGTTGTTGTAAGTAATTGTCTAGTCTTGAATACCAGGCCCTAGGGGATTTCTTGAGTCCATATAGATATTTCTTCAATAAACAAACATAATATTCCCTTTATGACAGCAGGAACCCTTCTGGTTGTTCTATGTAGATGTCTTCTTGTAATTATCCATTAAGAAACATTGATTTTATGCCCATATAATATATTCTGATCCTTTTGGAGCATGCATAAGACAAGATAATTCTGATTGCTTCCATTATGGCAATAGGATCAGAAGCTTATTCAAAATATACTCCTTCAACTTGAGCATATCCTTTGCATACTAGCCTTTCTTTGTTTATGTTTACTTGTCCATATTCATTTAGTTAGTTTCTGAACACTTATTTTGTACCAATCACATTTTTTTCCTTAGGTCTTGGAACTAGTTCCCATGTCTCATTCTTCTCTATTTGATTCAATTCTTCTTCCATTGCCTTGATCCAATGTTCATCATTGTTGGATTCCTCAAAGATGCTTCATTCAATTGTGCATAATAGTGCTACATGTATTTATTCTGGTTTACGTGCCCATCTGCTTCCTCTAGTTTATATTCCTGCATTTTTATCTCCAATAATTCGTTCTAGTGGATGATTCTTCTGAATCCAACGGTTAGGTTTTTTAGTAGGTGTATGAAAATCTTGTTGTTTTTCTTCTGTTTGATCCAAGTGGTTCAATGGTGTGTTGAAATGTGGAATTAGGTAGCCAATAAGAAGATTCCATGTGGTAGCTTCCCATTAGTCTATATGGTTAATGTATTATAAAATTTTGGAGCCAACGAGGTTCAACCCGATGACCTCCATAACCTCCATGCATTATCAAAATCCGAATACCACCATGCCACCATATAGTACTTAACCATATAATGTTTCAAATTTTATTTAAATTAATGTTAAGGTTTGTTTGGAGGGGGAAAGGGGTCGAGGGCTAGCCCCCAGCCCCTATTCATATACTATACCACACGACCTGAACCTTAAGTCCACGAGAAGCTTAACCTTGTATTGCACGAGAGTTATACCACATTCAAACTATATATAGTATACAGTTTTCATTATATATATATAAACAAACTGACATATATGCACAAGAATTGAACCTATAACCTCTGCTAGAATAACAAAATGTCTTAACCAATCCACTAACAACCCATATTTAGCAGGGTTCCACTAAAATAAGTAAATAAGTTGCAAATAATTTAGGAAGTGGCATAAATATAAACAAACCAATGGATATGCACGAGAATTAAACCTGGAACCTCAACTAGAATAGCAGAAGGCCTTAACCAATCTGCTAACAACCCATATTTAGTAGGATTCTACTAAAATAAGTAAACAAGTTGCAACTAATTCATGAAGTGGTTTTGGAGGCCACCCTATATATTGGACATGAATTCTAATGCAATGTCACACATTCCAATGTGGGAAAAAATCCCGACACATAATTTAATGAAATTCTTTACCTCCTATTGTGTGTTGGGGGTACAAGTCACTTGAGGTAACACCATAAAGCATGCCAAGGGGTACCTTGACATGATTTCGAGTATTTTATATCAATTTTGAACAATTTTTCAACACGAATTCAACGATGTACTCCATTTCTGCATTTGAGAAGTGGATTTTTGGAATGTCTTCAAATTATGTTTTTCTAAGCCGATATTATATTGTAAATTTGGAATTTTGAGATGATGAAGAACAATCATGCTATTTGAACGGACTTTGAAGATGCAATGATGTATGTAAATTATATATGTATTTTGAGTTATTTTATTTTCTACTGTGTCATATAATTTACATTTCAAGTTATTCATCGGTATTAATGAAGTTTATGGACAAGTAAGACATACACATGATATTTTGCAAATAGTCAAGTGATCTTCAATTTCTTGAATTTGGTCAAATGTTTATGTGTATTTAAGAATTAATTGGCATCTAAGGATTTTTGAGATGAATTGGTATTAATATTTTATTGATATTTTGAATCAAGTTGGTATCAGAACTCGTTTTTTATTTTCAGATCATGTGGTATCAAAGATGTTTTTGACGTTTATTTGCAAGTGAATTCTTATGAGGTCCAAATCTAAGTGAGGTGAAGGTGATCTTTAAGAAATTAATCCTAAAATTTGTTCAAGGGGTTTCACTCGAATAGAAGAAATGGAGCATGAAGAATTTATGTCTGAGGATGATAAGGAATTTTTAAGGATGTTCCTTGAGATGATAAATATGGGTAAGGAATTGTGGGAAGACCTAGAAAGAAGGAGAGCAAATCCTCATCAAAATGAAGGTGGTCCAGTTGAAACAACGGTAAAAATTGAAGCAGCTGAAGGAGAAGGTGAAAAACCTCTGGGGTCTCCTCCATCCCCATCATCATCATCATCATCATCATCATATTCTTCCGATGAGAGTAAACATTCTTCTCATAAGAGGAAGAAAAATTCTAATAAGTCTTCTCATTCTCATAATCTTCCTTTGTTAAAGCTCGATGTTAAGTTTTCTTTTCCTACATATGATGGAGAGTTGAATTCAAACAAGTTGGATAATTGGGTCAAACAAATTGAAGTGTATTGCAGGGTAAAAAAAATCATAAAGGATACTTCAAGGATTCAATTGGCTACTCTTCGCCTGAGTGACACAACTTTGATATGGTGGGAGAGTCGGACATAGACTGATCTTATTCAACATGGTAAAATCATTTCTTCATGGATTTAGTTTATTGTTGCATTAAGAAAGAAATTATATCCATTAGATTATATGCAAACATCAATGATTTCTTGGAAACATCCGAGAAAAGGAAAAGGGAAAAATGTTCAAGCTTCTACAAATGAATTTAAGAGGATGAAATTATCTTTGGGAATTCCATTACATACTCATGAGACTCTTCTAAATTATATTTGTGGTATGCACTCACATATTATCCATATTATATTGATGTTTAATCATACTAATATTGATGAAGTATCAGTATAAGATACACATATTGAAGCCAACAAAGGAAAACATGCTAAGGAGGTGTCAGGGAAGCGACATAACTTCAAGAAGTAGTTGAATAAGCCACATAAATTCAATAAGACAACTATAGTGAAGAAGAAAGAAGAATACAATCCTACATGTTCTCATTGCAAGAGTAAAGGGCATGGTGAGAATCATTGTTGGAAGTTGCATCCAAAACAAAAGCCAAAATGGGCTCATCCTAGAAAGGGTAATAAGAATACCATGACAATAGTTCATGATCTTGGATAAAATTCTGAGGATGAAACAAAGGTTACAACTATGGGAATCAAAGGTAAATATTATGTTGCAAGTTTTAGTTTGCGTAATTCTTCTTCAAAGGATAAAGTACTCCCTAATGGAAGGAAAATAAAAGAATTGTTTCATTTACGAGTTATCTCAAAGCACACTAAGATTGATACACTTGTTGATAATCGATCACAAGTGAATATTATTTCAGAGCAAGTTCATATTTTAGGATTGAAAACTAGGCCTCATATGAGACCATATACTTTGGGATGGATTTGTGATAATACTCAGGTACAGGTAACTAAGAAATGCAAGATATGGTTCACGATCACATCCAATTTCATTAATGATGTAGAGTTAGACGTGGTTCCACTTGAAATTTGCGGGATGGTTTTGGGAAGTCCATACTTGTATGATAGGAAGGCCATTTTCGAAAGGGAACATAAAAAGTATCATCTTTTCAACGATGGGATTTAGTTCATTGTGAGAGCTCATCAGATGAAGACTAATTTAATAGTTGTCACTATAGGGCACATGCTAGTTAATGCTAGTATCCAAGATCTAGATATACAACCTATGGTTGAAAGTAATACATGTCCTTTGGTTGATGTTTTTCTTGTTAAAAAGGGTAGATATGTTTATGGTTCATTCTCTTTCGCATCTGTATATTCAATTTATTACTAATAATTGGAATATGGTTAGCTACTGCAATAATGAATGGCAAAGTTTGTGAATTTAAGGGAATGGTTAACTTGGTCAACAATGTTTTTTCGGTCTTCATTATGGTTGTGATGAGTCAGGTACTTTTTATCCAAGAAATATGGATGGATGATACTGAACAGGTGAGGCAGAAGCATTCTCAATTTATTTCCAAATAAACCTCTTTTAAGAGGCATATAAAGGTGCATGCTATAAGAATATTTAAATACTATGTCATGTTCATATAGATGTATGCCTTGAACATAAGCAAGGCGGGTATAGATAACAACACTAAAAGAAGAATTTTTGCTCAAGGCAGAAGCGACAATGTACATAGTATTCATTCAGGGACTTCTACATATAAAACAGAGAGTCCAAATGGGAAAGGCATAGATCAACATTAGAATTGGTTTCATATTAGTTGATATGGACTATCTTCAACAAAAGGAGATGAGAGTGGATGTTGAAATACATGATACAAGTATCACAGAGATTCAATGAACAAGATTTTTTTTCCAAGAATAAATGAGCCCGAATAAGAGATATATATCATTAGCTACAGTTCCATAGGCTAGTGTCATAACTGAAAGAGAGCATTTATTTATGCACTCGACCTTTAGGAACGAAGTGCTCTTCTTGCGGCAGCGAACTAAGCCCTATCTAGTTATCGCCCGAAATATGCTATTCAAGTGGCCATTCCCGTTGATCAGGTCTAAGCCCAAGGGGTGCATCGATGAGATTGTTGGGAAGCTCCAGGTGGTTCAATCACTCATGCGATCCAGGGGAAGACTAATTTATACGGGTTTTCGAGGGAAGAACGCAAACAGAGAGCACTCAATAGTGAGGTAGACCACGGAGGAGCGGGGCAGACCCAGAGACGGAGTTAGACCAGATCACGGGCACTTATTCAATGAATGAGACCATAGGAAAAGGCCTTAGCAACATCTTACAGGGTGTGGTCCCCTGGAAATACTCCCATGATTCCCGGGCTAGTAGACGGCTCCCGCCGCGTTTTCACCATTACTAGATATTTTAACTAGTATGGGACCAGAGGAGAATCTGCCTTCGTTACTTAAACGAATAGGGGCAATATTCCCCACCTAGTAAGAATAGTTTTGGATTTGGCCGTGACTGAAAAGATTATGCACTCCTATTATTCCATAAAATCATAAAAAAATGAACTGGTCTAGTACCTAAGATCGAAGACCCAAGATGAAGAATTAATTCCAAAAGAATCAACAAGATGGAAGAGTGAATTATCATCACTAAGTTGTTGAATATCTGTACTTTTGGAGGTCCAAAAGTTATTCAGTGGGAAGGTGTGATCTAGGATGATCTAAGGAATTATCATAGAGTTCTAGGAGGAATAAGAATGGTCACAAAGGTCCCAAGGGATCCATAAAATCTCAAAATTTGACCATCTCAAATTGTCCCAAAAATATGATGAATGCATAGAGCGCGTCATCATCTTTCCAACAATGCAAACAAAAAGTCAAACAGAGCTCGTATGCAAAAGTTATGGGCAGTCAAAGTTCATGTCAACCAAGTTCAAAGTCAAAAGTCAAAGGGGTAAAAAGGACAAGTGTCATGTCCTTACAGTGACACATGGCATGACTATATAGGGGATGTGGACACACCCCAAGGTGCCATGTGGATTGATTATACAACTGACTGAGAAATATAGGTGGTTCAATCATGGGTTGAAAAGTGGCATCTAAGTTTTTCAATGGTGTGTTTACATGTGGCATTAGGTAGCCAATGAGAAGCTTCCATGTGGAAAATTCCCATTGGTCTATATGGTTAATGTATTGTAAAATTTTGGAGTTAATAGGGTTGGACCCCATGACCTCCATAGCCTCCACGCCTTAACAAAAACCCACTACCAACGTGCCACCATATAGTACTTAACAATATAAGAGTTCACATTTTATTTAAATTAATGTTAAGGTTTGTTTGGAGGGGGAAAGTTGTTGAGGGCTAGCCCCCAACCCCTAGTCATATACTACACCACACGACCTGAAACTTAAGTCTACAGGGAGCTTAACCTTGTATTTCTCAAGAGTTATACCACATGCAATCTATATATAGTATATAGTTTACACTATACATTATGTATATAAAACAAATAAACAAACCAATAGATATGCACGAGAATTGAACCTAGAATATATGCTATAATAATAGAAGGTCTTAACCAATCTGCCAACAACCCATATTTAGCGAGATTTTGCTAAAATAATTAAATAAGTTACAACTAATTCGGGAAGTGGTTTTGGATGCCACCCTATATATTGGGCACAAATTCCAATGCAGGAAAAAATCCTAACACACAATTTAATGCAAAGTTTTACTTCATAATGCATTCTGAGGGTACAAGGCACTTAAGGTAACACCGTAAAGCCTGTCGAGGGGTACCTTGACAGATATTTGAGTATTTTATATCAATTTTGCATAATTTTTCACCAGGAATTCAATGATGTACTCCATTTTTGCATTTGAGCGACAAATTTTCAAAGTGTATTCAAATTCTGCTTTTGTAAGCCTATATTGTATTGTAAATTTGGAATTTTGAGATGATGAAGAACAATCATGGTGTTTAAAGGGACTTTGCATATGTAGTGATGTATGCCAATTATATATGTATTTTGAGTTCTTTTATTTTATGTTGTGTCATCTCATTTTCATTTCAATTTATTCATCAGTATTAATGAAGTTTATGGATAAGTAAGACATACACCTGATATTTTGCAAATATTCAAACTATCTTCAATTTCCTGAATCTGGTTGGATGTTTATGTGTATTTAAGAATTAATTGGAATTTAAGGATTTTCGGGCTGAATTGGTATCAAAATTTTATTGATATTTTGAATCAAGTTGGTATCAGAACTCGTTTGGTATTTTCAGATCACTGTTTCTTCTTTCTCTACTTCTTGTTTCTTCTCTTCTGGTTCTTCTACTTCTTCCTCTATTTCTTCTTCATTCAATTCTTCTTCTACTTCCTGCTTCTTTTAATTTCATCTTTCTTCTTTGGTCTTCAACAAATTTGTTTCATCAATATTTACATTGATGCTTTCCACTATTTTGTTGATTCTTAGGTTATAACATTTGTATGCCTTTCTTTTTTTGGAGTAACCAACCAATATTCCTTTATCAACTCGAGAGTCAAATTTTCCAATCTTTTTATCTTCTCTTTTTATGTAGCATTTTATTCCAAACACTTTGAAGTGCTTGATGTTTTCTAGTCTCCCCTTCCGCAATTCATATGGAGTCTTGTCATTGTTACTTCTAAGCATTCCTTTGTTCAAGATATGAACGACTGGATGTACTACTTGTACCCAAAATATTGTAGATTTTAACCTTGTACAATTATTTACTGCAAACAAATTTTCAATAAAAGAACATAAAATATACAATGGAAAATACACACATTCCACATAAAGTTTTCCCCTGGAAACCCAAAATAGGAAAACCAACATCTTCTATATTCATTCATTTCATTCATTGTTTATAATACAATATACATATAGGATCCAACAACATCCAAAACCCTAATCCAATTACTTGGATTAGTCAACAACCCTAATTCCTTAACCGAAAATAGAAAATCATCGGAAAAAAACCATATGCCAAAAAACCGCCCAAATTTGGACACAGAAATTGAGGAGCACCCAAAAATGGACACAAAAATTGAGGAAACAAAATTTCGTACAAAGAATATAACACATATCCAACATTCTCCCACTTTTTTTTTTTGCATACAGGGGGTTGTAGGGTTACATAGTCAACAATCTAGGGAAACAATGCCCATAGATCCTCTACACCAAGAGAACTTCTCAATGTTCATAGATTTTGTTAATGAATCTGCAACATTCTTCAAAGTATCAACCTTAATCAACAACACCTTCTTTTCTTCAACCATGTCTCTCACAAAGTGATATTAAACATCAATATGCTTTGTCTTTGAATGATAAGCTGGGTTCCTTGCCATAAAAATTGCACTTCGATTATCACACTCTATCCTTACAACTTTTTGTACCAACCCAATACCTGGACACAATATTTTCAACCATACTACTTCCTTGATCGCATGAGTGGTTGCCATGTATTCAACTTTTGTAGTTGAGAATTCCACTATAGTCTTTCATTTTCTCATCCAAATGATTGCTCCTCCAAATAGGTTAAACACATATCCACTTGTATATATTCTACGATCCAAATCTCTAGCCCAGTCCATATCCACGAAACCATGTATGTCCAACACTCTGTCCAAACCTGGTCTTCCTTGGTAGCACAATCCATAACTAGTAGTGCCATGTAAATACCTAAAAACCCTCTTTACTGTTGTCGAATTCTCCTTCCCTGGTTTTGACATATATCTGCTCGAAACTCCCACTACATGTGCAATGTACGACCTAGTACAAACCATTTCATACATCAAAATTACAACCACACTCGTATATGGAACACATGTCATGTCCTCCTCTTCTTCCTGTGTCTTAGGACACTGATCCACATATAAATTTGCACCTACAGGAATAAGGACCCCGACCAGTTTACATTCCTACATATTAAACCTCTACAATATTATCTCCACATATTTTCTCTGATTTAACTAGAGTTTACTATTTTCTGATCTCTTTTAATTTCCATGCCCAAAATGAAATTTGCAGCACCAATATCCTTCATATCAAATTTAGAGGATAATTGAGTTTTCACATCCTGGATAATCTCCTTGTTTTTTCCTATCAGCAACATGTCATCCACATACAAGACCAAATAAAACAAATGATCACCAATTAGCTTAAAATATACACAATGATCCTCTTTGCTTCTTGTGAAGCCAGGTCCCAACATATAAGTATCAATTTTTTGATACCACATCCTTGGTGATTATTTTAAACCATACATGGAATTTTTCAACTTGCATACCAACTCTTTCTTTCCCTTCACAACAAATCCTTCCAGCTACTTCATGTAAATTTATTCTTCCAAATCCCCATGTAGGAATGCTATCTTCACATCTATCTATTCTACTTCAAAATCAAATGCAAAAATAACATATAACATAAATCTAATGAAAGTTAACATAGAAACATGAGAAAAAAATATCACCAAAATCAATTCCCTCAACCTAGGAATAAGCCTTCTCTACTAACCGAGATTTGTATTTCTCCACTTTTCCTTCTTCATTCAACTTATTTTTAAATACCCATTTGCTGCCAAAGGGATTTATTCCATTCAACAACTCCACTAGATCCCAAGCCTCATCCTTATCCAAGGATTTCATTTCTTCAACCAAGGCCTTTTTTCCATAGTTTTCCATCATCTGAATCCATTGCCTCCATAACAATTCTAGGATCATCATCAGTATTAGATAAAGAAAAATTTAAACAAAAATCAGGTGGAGTATACCTTTCCAGTATTCGTTTTTCCTGCACCGATCTCCTCAATACTAGAGTATGAGGATATTATTCTTCTTATTCTTGTTCTTCTATAGAGTTTGATTCATCATCCTTTGTCTCAAACTATATTTTCTCTGGTTCTTCCTTACTTGGCAGGACTCTTGTTTAACAACATCCTTCATTTCTCTAAATACCACATCTCGACTATACACAACCTTCTTAGTTTCTGGGTTCCAAATCTTATAACCTTTGAGACCATATTTATACCCAATAAAGATAAACTTTTCATCTTTCTTATCTAGCTTGCTCATGTTTTCCTTTGGAACATGAACATAGGTCTCACATCCAATTACCTTGAGATGTGTGAGAGAGGGTTTCTTACCAATCCATACCTCATGTTGAGTCTTGTCATCCAATGTCGATGAGGGTGATTGATTGACCAAGTAACATGTAGTACCCACTTCCTTTGCCCATAATTCTTTCCCTAACCCAACACCAATGAGCATGAAAAATTCTTTTTCCATTAGGGTCATGTTCATCCTTTCTGTAACTCCATTTTTCTGAGGTGTATAAGGAGTAGTATTCTACCTTTCTATACCACACTTCTTACAAAACTCTTCAAATTCATTCCTGCAGAATTCTCTGCCATTAACTATCCTCAACACCTTAATTCTTTTCTCTGTTTGATTCTCAACAAGAGCCTTAAACTCTTTAAACCTATCAAGGACTTCATATTTATTCCCAAGGATATATATCCAAGTATTCCTCGATAAGTCATATATAAATGAGAGATAGTACACAGATTTTGTAACACCCCAGTTTCCCCCCAGTTTGTAAATATAACTATATTGGCCAAGAGACTATGGAAAAATCGATATGTGTGAATGTTTGATTTGATGAAACTTTGTATAAAAGGTGAATGAATGTAATTTCTATTATTAATAGAAAATGTATAAGTGTTGCATGATTGCTGAAAGGGGGGTTTTCCATGATAGACCACAAATGCTATGAGAGATATGGTGAGGGGAACCAAGAATGGTTGAGATAACCCCCACCTAACCAGTACCTTGCTATATTTAATTGCTCAGGACCAGAACATTCCTCTGACCCATGGATGAATTACAGTCAGGTTGGTAGGTGGGAATATCTCCTCAAGATTTAGTGAGGGGATGGGGAAGAGCACCCATTTGAAAGGAATTCTGAACTGACAACAGACTGAGAATTCAGGTCACACATAATCTTTCTAAGGAAGGCAAGAAAGGAAGGTGTGGTGGGCAGAGGAAGAGCTGCGAAGAGAAGTAGAGAAGAGAGACTAAGATCTCAAGTTTGAGGAAGAACTAAGAAATGAATGTGTTCTAGTCGCAAGATGTGGCTAGCATGGTTATGATACAAGATGATAAATTAGGGTGCTGAGTGAATGAGGAAGTACTAAAGCAGGCCTCCTTGATTTCTATAGAGAGAACCCATTTGCAAGATCCTGTGGGAGGAGGAGAGTAACCTCCGTCCCTGACTGTTGCTGAGCCAGAATAAAGAATTCTCTCTCAGAGCTTCGTGATCTAGCTCAGGGGTGGCCAGTGGTAAATTCACTAGGAATGACTAAGCCTATGGTTGGGTGGAAACATGAACCCCTTTCAACAGTTACATCCCATTATCTAGTTCTAAGAAGTTTTTTCATACTCTATGCATTGAATTGGAATAATGGATGAATGCATGTATTTATACATCTAAGACTGGTTTCTATATTGAATGATCAAGTTATGTGTATGCATTTATCTTCTTGTGAACTTATGATTCCGATTGATCGTCTATATGCCCCAACTTAGCCTTCGAGGTGTCATGGGATGTAAACCTATAGGATGAATGATATAGAAAGTATTGCATCAATCTAGCCATGTTCGTTTGAAGAGGATATATTCTACAAAATCCTTGTTGTGGGACTGAGATATTATGCCCAATTCCTTAGCAAGTTCACGATGAGGAAGTTGTTCTTAACTCGTGAGAGTTAGAAGGACCCATGTGACCAAGATCTAGGAACCCTATGCTAAGCCTAAGGGAACCAAGTCCTTCTGGCTTCGAAGCTCTGAAATTCCTAGACTTCAAAGTATTGTTGGCCCTAATAGTCACAAACCGACTGAAGGTGATCGAGAGTCACGGTTACTTATAAGGTTGACCGGTGTTGGGTGGGTTCCCTAGTTGATAGATGAACCTATGTTACCGACTAGACTGGAATCCAACTCTTCGTCCTGAATTAGTGTGAGCCACCAATCGAGAGAATTTGAGGGTTACCTCAACCGTTGGTTTTACACCAAGAAGACTTTGACAAAGTTTTACTTAGGTAGAATAGAGATGCTATAGCATCAAAATCCCTGAATGTCGAAGTTACAAAGTAAATGAAAGTCATAGATTTGGGGGGATATATTTAGGAGCCTCGCCTATCATCTGATCATTCAGGAGGAGGGACCCGCACATGGTACTTCAGTGAATTCCTACTTCGAGAGAATGGAGTGGTAGTAAATCCAAAAGCCCCTAAAGGCTGGAGTCGCAAAGTGACCAAGACCGTATATCTAGGGATCCTTCTCAGCCATCGATATATAGGGGATGCGTGGCACTAGATCCTTTAGTCCAGAGACTGGGCACTCTGGGGAATTTGAGGTGTGGTGTATCGATAAACTCTGAAACCCAAAGTAATGAGAGCCATCGATTCGAGGACGCTTTGGGAATTTTCCTAACCATCATATCTAGGCTGTGGTATGCCTAGCATTGACCAACTCTGGGAGAAAAAAGGATTTTTCTTCACAAAAATCCCAAAGGACAGAGTCACGAAGTAACGAGAGTCATGGATCTATCGATCTAAGTGACTGGATCTCAACTGTGAGATTTGAGGGATGTTAGAAGGCTGTCAGTCTGGTGTGACATGGATAGTCGACATCACCAGGGTGACGTGGACCCACGATCGATGTGCCACGTGTCATATCGATCTGTGTTTTTCGTTGACCCTATATTCCTGTTAGAATGTGACACATGTTATCCCTGGCCCTGCTATGTGTCAGCCCCTAGTACGTTCTCGCCTAACCAAAGTGGTTGGTGAAGTGACCAGAACTCTGGGAGTCCGAGACTTGGAGACTCTAGAGGATTTGGGTTGTAGCATAATAGGGAGACCCAAAAGGATCGAAGGTCGGAACCACTTGGAAAGATTATAGGACTTCAGGAGTTGGGGACTCCAGAAGGTGTCGTGCATAGAAATTAAGGTGGCATTCATTGCCAAAGTGACGAATTTCCTACTGGATTGTGTGTTAGAAGAAGATTGAGTCTAGTCATGGGATCGGATGGTGGATGGAATTCCATTGTGGATGAAGGAACTTGAAGACAATACACGTGAGGTGGATTCACGTGGACACCATGTGTCCCTCAACCAATGAATTCCTAAATAACTTTGGGAAGCAAGAAATTGCAACCCAAAGCTCAGATTTGAGCCTGGTAGAAGCCATTAGAATGCTACGGGTAAGTAGAAGAGGATGAATACCTCAGACAAAGGATTTGAGATGTCAGGGCGAGAGAAATTTTGATGCCCCATCCCTAGGAAATATACTCAGGGGTCGGGTGTGTTACAAATTGGTATAAGAGAATGGTTACAAAACTTGGCCTGATTGGGCTCATGGACGAGTTGTGTAAAAAAACCATATTTAAAGGACTTTTAAGTGTGACACCCTATCTTACCTCTTTCCTAAAGAGTCTAGTTAAACTGTTACTAAAGAAAAGAATGAAACTTTCTATTGAGTGTGTGTATTTAAGAAATATGAACTATGTGTTGTTCATAAACTAATAGACTGTTGGCTAATGATAAGTGTTTTATCAACACTCAAGTAGTCAGTAAATTGCGGGAAAACTACAAGTATAAAGGATGGTGATGCACCATGAAGTGGGGGATGGCTCCCACAACATGGACGAAGAATATGACAAATGGAGGGTGATGGAAAACCCTCCGGATCTGGATGACAACAAAAGGTTGATAAGGGAGAAAGAAAAAAAACTAGAAATTAATGTAGTCTTACTGCAGATATTATCTGATATACAGAGGTAACTACAACATGGACCCACAACCAATCAGGTGGGTCAATGACATATGAAGAGAATTCAAAGCCCATATGAGATATAGAAACGTGGTCCCCTAAGTGGCCACACTAAGAGGAGTACCTAGAGGAGGTTCCAACCTAGAGGTAGGATACACTCATTGAGAGAGTCCTATGGAGATGAAACTAACAAGTACGAGGGATCTTCTAGTAGCAAAGCTAGTTCACATTCTCAAAGGAAAGGAAAGAAGTGAAAGAATTCCAAAATTCATGATCCTGAAGAGTTCAAGAAATCCAAACCACCCTCTTTCAATGGAGAGATTGAGAAATGGGAAGAGGAAAAATCTTGGATGCTTGGTTTAAAGAAGTACTTCAAATTCCATGACTACTCTGAAAAATTGAAGACTCAAATAGCCATCTTTAAAATGAATGGAAAGGCTTCCATTTGGTGGGAAGACCTTAGGAATGTGAAAGGAATCCATGAGAAGGAATTTTCATGGAAATAGTTTGAGAAACACTTCAAGAAGACGTATCTTTCATAGAAATACTTTGATGGGAATAATAAGGATTTCTATGAATTCGGACTGGGACAACTCACCATAGAGGAATATGTCACTAAATTCCTTGAGTTGCTGAGGTATGTACCCTACATAAAGGATGAAAAGGTAAAAGTGTAGTGATTTATTAGTGGGTTACCTTAGAACTACAGGAACATGATTGAGTTTGACGAACCAAATACCTTAGAAGACACTATTCAGAAGGCAAGGTATTGTTATGAACAGTTCGGGAGTTAGACAAAACCTCGCGAGGACTGGAAGAAGAAAAGTAGTTTGGGATTCAAGAAGAAGGGGTTTAAATCCTCAAGATTTAAGAACTATGGGAAGGGTTCTAGGATGAGCCTTCCTACTAGAAGTGTGTATCAGAAAAAGTTCCCCTCCCAGAGTGGAAATAAATCTTTTGGAACAACCCCAGGAAAGACTGATAGCCCAAAGAAAAAACCCTTGAAATGTTGGGGTTGTGGAGAAGAAAATTTATTGAGGGATTGTCCACATAGACAACATAACAGTAGGAGAGTCTGCAATATCCAAGAATCTACCACAATCAATGATGTGTCTAGGAGAATTCCATGGATTTATGCATCCCTGAGTAATAACCAAGTTGACCACGAAGCCTCAGTGGTGGATATGGAAGGTATGATCGTCAACCATCTAGTTTCTATTTTAATTGACCCTAGTTCTAGTTTGAGTTATATGGCCCCTAAGACTATTGATAAGTGTAAACTGCAACTAGTTAGACATGTTAAGCCATGGTTGGTACAACTAGCCATTGGAACCAAAAGAAAATTAGTAGAATTCATACCAGCTTGCCAATTCATTATGGATGGATTGCCCACCCAAGCAACCCTTAACATACTTCCCCTAGGATTTTATGACCTGTTGGTTGGTATGGACTAGTTATCCACTTATAAAACCAAGTTGGACTATTACCATAAAACTTTGGAGTGTGAAAATAAAGAAGAGAGAAAAATAACCCTTCAAGGGATTCAAAGGCCTATCTCAGTGAGACGAATATCAACCCTTCAAATGAACAGTATTGCAGGAAGGGATGCCATCTATATGCAATACATGTTTTTGAATCTGTTGAGGATGAAAAACCAAACCTAGAGGACCACCCCATATTAAGAGAGTATAAATACGTGTTTCCAGAAGAGGTACTGGGTCTACCTCTGAGGAGAAACATTGAATTCTCCATAGAACTTACACCAGAAGCAGTTCTAGTGTCTGGAATGCCCTGTAGGATGACTACACTAGATCTAGTTAAGATCAAGTTACAACTAAAGGAGATGATGGAAAAATCATACATCTGACCTAGCGTGTCTCCATGGGGAGAATCCGTCTTGTTTGTGAAAAAGAAATATGGCACACTCCGACTGTGCATAGACTATAGACAAATAAAAAAGAATACCATAAAGAACAAGTATCCCTTACCAAGAATCGATGACTTGTTTGACCAATTAAGGGGTGATTTTATTTTATTGAATATTGACTTAAGGTCTAGATACCATAAAGTTTGAATCAAGTATGAATACATCCACAAAACAACCTTTAGGACAATATATGGTCACTATGAATTTGTGGTGGTGCCATTTGGATTAACCAATTCCCCCGCCACTTTTATGTGCTTGATGAATAATGTACTCAACAAATTCCTAGACAAATTTGTATTGGTTTTCATTGATGATATCCTAATATACTCCAAGAACAGAGAGGACAATGAAGAACATCTTAAATTAGTTCTTCAATTACTAAGATATCATCAGCTCTACGCTAAGTTTAGCAAGTGTGACTTTTTCCAGAAGCAAGTACATTACTTAGGCCATGTTATTTCTGAAGAAGGAGTGGTAGTAGAACCTGACAAGATCAAATCTATCATGGAATGGCCTACCCTAAAGGATGTATCTGATATCAGGTCCTTTATAGGCTTAGCAGGATACTATATAAGGTTCATAAAATGATTTTCCAAGATTGGTTGTCCAATCACTGCCCTTCAGAAAAAGTGGGTTAAATTCACTTGGACATCAAAATGTGAAGAAATATTTCAAGAACTGAAATACCTTGTAACCCATGCACCTGTGCTAAATATTGTAGACCCTGATAATGAATTCCTCATGTGTACATATGCATGTAAGGAAGGACTCAGAGGAGTCCTTATGCAAGAGGGACGTGTAATTTGATACGAATCCATAAAATTGAATGAACATGAAATCAATTACATGAACCATGATATAGAGTTGGCTTCCATAGTGCATTCTTTAAAAATGTGGAGGAATTACCTCTTAGGTAAGATATTTGTACTTATGACAGACATTGTGGTTTGAGGCAACTTTTTGATCAACCAAAGCTCAATGATAGACAAGCTAGGTGGATGGCTCTCTTTAGTGAGTTTCATTTTGAAATCAAACACATGAAAGGAAAGGAAAATAGGGTGGTTGATGCTTGTAGCAGAAGTGTGAAAATGATTCACCTGGCAGTGGTAAGCACCTGTGAAATGGATGTCAGGGAGAGATTTAGGAATGCACAAGAAACATATGCATTTTTCAAGACCCTGACGTCATACCTAAAGAAATATCCCACAAGGTTAAAGTATGCAGAATATTAGATGCTTGATGAAGGCCTATTGAATTACATAAACATATTGTGTATTCCAAGTTGTAACAAGTTGAAGAGGTTCATAATGGATGAACTACACAAGAGACCATATACTGGCTATCCAAGTTATCAAAAAATGATCACGACCACTAGGAAACAATTCTATTGGCCTGCATTGACAAGGGACATAGCTGAATATCTAGCTAAGTGTCTAGAATGCTAGCAAGTTAAGGCAGAACACTGACACCCAACATGGTTTTTATATTTTATACCAATTCCAAAATGGAAATGGGAAACCATCTCCATGGATTTCATCACCGAATTACCAAAATCGGCCAAGCATAATGATGCCATCATGGTAGTGGTGGAAAAATTGAGCAAGTATGCTCACTTCATTCCTGTCAAGTCAACTTGCAAGGCAATGGATATTTCCAACATCTTCATGAAGGAGATATTTAGATTGCATGGCATGCCTAGGGAGATGATCTCTGATAGAGACACAAACTTTACTTCAAGATTTTGGAAATCCTTAATGGCTAGTTTTGAGACTAAATTGTTGTTTAGCACAACCTATCACCCTCAAATGGATGGACAAACAAAAAGAGTGAAGAAAATATTAGAAGACATGTTAAGGATGCATGCAATGCATCAGCCTAAGAAGTGGGAAGACTACCTTCCATTGGTATAATTTTCTTACAACAATGGTTATCAAGATTCATTGAAGATGAGCCCTTTTGAATCTCTCTATGGTAGACAGTGCAAGATTCCAATCAACTGGAGTAATCCAGTGGATATAATTACAATTGGACCCAACATTATGAAATAAATGGAAAAACAAGTGATTCAGATTAATAAAAATATGAAAATTGCTCAGGATAGACTTACAAGTTATGCCGACAGAAAGATAACTCCTAGAGAGTTCAACCCAGGAGACCATGTCTATCTCAGAATTAGACCCAGGAAGAGTTCCCTAAGAATGGGAACTTGTGCCAAGATGGAACCCCAATATTGTGGAGCCTTTGAAATATTAGATAGAGTGGGACCTATAGCCTATATGCTAGTACTCCCTCCCATAGTGAAGGCACATAATGTTTTCCATGTTTCTTTATTGAAGAAATATGTACATGATTATAATCATATAATTGACTGGTATGTTATTCAGGTGGAACTAGAGGGAGAATCCCTAACAAAACCTCAAAGCATACTAGACAGGAAGGAAACCTCACTCAGGAACTGAACCATTACATAGGTCAAGTTGCAGTGGAAACACTTTGGCCCAGATGAGGCTACGTGGGAAATGGAGGATGTCATGAAATAAACATATCCATTTTTATTTACTTCTGTATATATAAAAAAAATTGATAAATAGAACACTGAGGATGATGTTCCTTTAAGGGGGAGGAGATTGTAACACCCATGTTTCCCCCTATTTTGTAAATATAACTATATTGTCCAAGACACCATGGAAAAATCGATATGTGTGAATGTTTTATTTGATGAAACTTTGTATAAAAGGTCAATGAATGTAATTTTTTTTATTAATAAAAAATGGATAAGTGTTGCATGAATGTTGAAAGAGGGGTTTGCCAAGATAAACCATAGATTCTATGAGAGAGATGGTGAGGGGAAATAGGAATGGTTGATATAAGCCCCACCAAACCAGTACCTTGCTAGATTTAATTGCTCAAGACCAGAACAATCCTCTGATCCAAGGATGAATTACAGTCAGGCTGGTAGGTGGGAAGACATCCTCAAGAGTTAATGAGGAGATGGGGCAGAGCACCCACATGAAAGGATTTCATACCTGACCACAGACCAGGAATTTGGGCCACATGCAATATTGTTGAGGAAGGAAAGATAGGAAGGTGTGGTGGGCAGGGGAAGAGCTATGAAGAGAAGCAGAGAAGAGAGACTAATCTCTCAAGTTCGAGGAAGAACTGATAAATGAATGTGTTCTAGTCACAGGATGTGCCTAGCAGGGTTATGATACATGCTGATAAATGAGGGTGCTAAGTGACTGAGGAAGTACTTAGGCATGCCTCCTTGCCTAGTATAGAGAGAAATTGTTGCCAAGATCCTGTCGGAGGAGGAGAGTAACCTTTGTCCCTGACTGTTGCTGAGCCGGGAGAAATAATTATCTCTCAGAGCATCATGGTCAGGGATGATTTAAAGGATGGAAATTTATTTTAAAATGTAGAAACCTTGGTGAATATTACTAATCCTTCATATGTCAACTATAAATGTTTGGCAATATTTTTTTAAAAATATTCACTTTTCTAAGTATTTTATATAGTTTTTATAAAACTTTTGTGATTTTTAAGGTAAAATAATTTTATCTTATAGAATTTGGGTGAATCATTTTTAAAATAGTGAATCTCGTTTTTTGAAAAACCATGGAAAATTAGCCCATGAGCGAAATTTAGCCCCTAAAATCATCCCTGAGATTCGTGGTCTAGATTGGGGGTGGCCAATGGTAAATCCGTTAGGAGTGACTGAGCCTATGGTTGGGTGGAAACATAAACCCCTTTCATCAGTCACATCACATTATCTTTTTCTGATAAGTGTTTTCATACTCTATGCATTGAACTGAAATAATGGATGAATCCATGTATTTATACATCTAAGAATGGTTTTTATATTGAATGATCAAGTTATATGCATGCATTTATCTTCGTGTGAACTTATGCTTCTGATTTATTGTCTATATGCCCCAACTTAGACTTCGAGGTGTCGTGGGATGTAAACTTATAGGAAAACTGAGATAGAAAGTATTGCATCAATCTGGCCCTATCCGTCCGAAGAGGATATCTTCTACAAACTCCTTGTTGTGCGACCGAGATATTATGCCCAAGTCCTTAGCAAGTTCATGATGAGGAAATTGTGCTTAACTCACAAGAGTTAGAAGACCCATGTGACCAAGATCTAGGAACCCTATGCTAAGCCTAAAGGAGCCAAGTCCTTCTGGCTTCAGAGCTCCGGAAGTCTAAGACTTTGGAGTATTTTCCACCCTAATGGTCACAAACCGGCCGAAGGTGACCTAGAGTCATGGTTACCTGTAATGTTGACTGGCATTGGGAGGGTTCCATAGTGGATAGATGAACCTATATTACCAACTATCTTGATATCCAACTCCCTGTCGTGAAGTACTGCAAGCTATCGATCAAGAGCATTTGGGGGTTTTCTCAGCCATTGGATATACACCAAGAAGACTTCAGTGATGTTCTACTTTGTGAGAATATAGATTCTATATCATCAAAATACCTGAACACTGAAGTTACGAAGTAAAGGAAAGCCATGGATTTGGGGGGGGGATCGTCAAGAGCCCCACCTACCATTCGATCATTCAGGAGGAGGGACCCACACACGGTACTTTGGTGAAGTTATTCTTCGGGAGAATGGAGTGGCAGTAAATCCAAAAAGCCCCGAAGGCTGAAGTCGCAAAGTGATCAGGACCTTAGATCTAGGGATCCTTCAGGATCCCTCTCAACCATCGATATACATGGGATGCATGGCGCTAGATCCTTTAGTAAGGAGACTGAGCACTCTAGAGACTTTGAGGTGTGGTGTGTCGATAAAATTCGATGCCCGAAGTAACGAGAGTTGCCAATTCGAGGACACTTAGAGTGTAAAAGTTTCAATACAAATTAAGTATTTCCTGTGATTCTATTGATATAACGATTAAGTCACTATTAAATATAGAATCGATTCTACTATTATTCTTGCAGAAAATTAAACCACGATCACAACCACAATCACAAAGTGAAATATCAAGAACACATAACACAGAAGTTTTTCCGGGAAAGTGAAAATCTAAAAACCCCACTATCATATATTATGTATATCATGAATCATGAAACAATCTCATACAAAACTCTAATCCAAGAGCTCTCAGTACAATACAATCGTCTCACACTGTCATACACAAATCAACAAATACATGTGCCAATTTTTGTGTCCAGACAGCTTGCCTCCTCTGCACAATCTTTGCAATTCAAATTCTCACAATGAATTATGAATTTCCTAGTTTGCACATGCTCATAAGCATATTCATTGCATGTGTGATCAAAATACAACTGATAGCCAAACTGTCCCTTTCACCTGTTATCTCATCTGGGTCTCCACTGGATCTGACATGCATGTAGTTAACCGTGGCAAATCTTTAGTTGCATGTGAGTTCACTGATTAACTGAACTCTCACTAGTGCATGTTTAGTTACAACTAGTACAACTGATCTTAACTCACTTAACTACACTTATGATTATGTTACAAATCCAAATCACTCAGTTATGAATGAAATAATAGATTAATATTTATTGTCTAATTTATTTAAGGGGAAAATAAATTAGACACATGTTTCTTGTTGAATTTTCAACACTCCCTCTCAACATGAAAAGGGATTATCCTTCACCCCAATCCCGTCTATATGATATTTGAATTTGCTCCTAGTGAGCGCCTTCATCAGAATGCTTGCATCCTGATCTTCCATAGGAATATATTGAAGCAACATGATCTTCCACTACACATAATCTCTGAGATGATGATACCGAATATCTATATGCTTAGATCTGTCATGAAACACAGGATCAATCGAGAGTTTAATGCAACTCTGATTATCACAATAAATCACTGTCAGATCTAAATGAGAACCAAACAAACCAACCGAGATCTTTCTCATCTAGATAGCCTCACATGCAGCTTGACTCACTGCCATGTATTCCGCTTCCACTGAACTAAGTTCCACGGATCTTTGTTTCCTATTGTACCAATAAACAACTGTAGATCTGATACTAAATATCCCCCCTGATGTGCTCTTTATGTCCGTTGGGCTGCCTACCCAATCTGCATCCGTGAAGCCATGCAACTTCACCTCATCCATCTGTCTGTACCATAATCCATACTCAGATGTGCCCTTTAGATATCTCAGGAAATGCTTACCTACCTTCCAAAAGAGTTTGGTAGGCTTAACCATCGCTTGACTTAGCTGGTTAACCGCGTAGAAAATGTCTGGTCTCATGTTCACTAAATACATTAGCGAACCTACTAACTGTCGATAGACAGTAGCATCCACTACTTCTCCAGAAGTAGCATCCTCTTTCCTCCAGTTTCCTGGAAGAGGAGTATCCATGGGT
>ML784595.1:156870-175892 GCA_009831015.1 Picea engelmannii
ATCTCATTTAAGATGTATATGTTGTTTTGAGTCCTTATTATTGTTTTTAACAACTTGCCTAATCCTTCTTTCCTTATCTCACATTTCTTTGAGTCGAATAGAAATGTGTGTCCCTGGTCACACACTTGACTCACACTTAGCATATTATGCTTCATATTTAATTTGAATATTGAATGTTCCTTTTCCTATAATTTTGGTTGAGTTATGATTTCCAAGCAAAATTGATCCATCTCTTTCATTCTTTATAGTTATGAACTTGTCCTTGTCCCCTTTCATTTTCTTTGAAAAACCACTTTCAACATACCACTCAATTTTTTTTCTTTGAGATTGAAGAGCAATTGAACATTCTTCAATGTTAAATTTATCCTGCTTCCTTCTCCATATCTTCAATGGTTTTTTTACATGACTGTTAAAATATTTCTTTGGTTCCTTTGGAAAAACAATCAATCTACAATCTTTGGCCATGTGTCCAAAATTGTTGCATTTGTAGCATTCTACTTAAATATTTAATGAGACAAAACTATTCTAGTTTTTGTTATACGCTTAATGAGGCTTTATAAGATAATTATTTCTAGAGTATATTTCATAGTTGCTTCTATTCTTAGCATAGGCTCTACAATTTATAGACTTGTGCTGAAAATTGTTACATGAATAACATAAACCGAGAAAAATAGTTTGGTACATGAGTGTGGGGAATATTCTAGGTGGTGTATCTCTTTTGTAATATTCTTCTTGAGTTCTCTCCATTATTGGTTGTTGATTCTATGTTTTGGATCTTCTAGGTGGTGAAACTCTTCTGTAATATTCTTCTTGAGTTCTCTCTATTTCCTGAATGTTCTCCTTTGAAGATTTGCATTCTTCCTTCTTGATGGGATCTATGATAACTTTTGCATAACTCTTTTGTTATGCTTCCTTTTCTGTCATCATGGAGCTCAAATCCTTCTCAGTATGTGTTTGTTTGTATCCTAGTCCAGACTTGTCAGGGTATAGAATTTGAATGATGATGATCTCATCCAATATTTTTGTGTTTTTCTATTGCATGTCCTTCTTTTGAAGTTCCTTCCTTAGTGAGACTATTTCTGCTTCCAAGCTCTCCTTCATTTTCTCCTTTTCTTCCGTCTAGTTTTTTAGTGTTTCTTCAATCCTTCTGGCTTCTTCTACTTGGAATTTTAGGTTTATAATCATCTGTTGGACTTCTTCAATGTTTTTGTTGGGATTTTGAGTGATTTTTTTTTCTTCCTTTCTCTTTTTAGTTCACGTAAGGCATTGATTAGTTTTTCTTCAAGATCTACTTCACCTTCTTCTTCATAATGTTATTTATCACATTGTTGAGTTTCCAATGCCATAAAGATCACTCTTTCTAAGTCACTATCACTATCTTCATCCTCATCATATGAGGAATTATCTTCTCATGAGAAAATACTTTTCTTGAATACTTCTTTTATTTCCCTTTTGGTATTTATTTTCTTTCTTGGGAAATTCTTCTTCATCACTTTCTGAATTCTTAACATAAGGATACTTATCATAAAAATGACCAATTTTACTACAATTGAAACATTTTAAAGGAAGATTACCTTTGTACTTTCCAATTCCTCTCTTGAACTTCCTTACAAAGTTGGCCATTTCTTCATCTTCATCTGATTCATCATTGTAACTGTAGTTTGAATTTAACTTTTTCTTATTCTTTCTTGTCTTCTTAGATGATTTGAAATATATTTCCTTCCTGGATGGATTATCCTGCTATGTTCTCATTTCATAAGTTGTAAGAATTCCATGTAACTTGTCCATTCTCAATCTACCAAGATATTCTCTTTATTCTAGGGCTGAAATATTAGGATCAAATATCATTGGAAGAGACCTTGGTACTTTTTGAACAATTATTGGTTCTTTAATTTCTTCTTCTAATCCTTTAATAACATTCAAAATTTCATCAACTCCTAGGAAATAAGTTACAACATCTTCATCTTCCTTTATTTTTGGTTGTTCAAATTGACCTCTATAGGTTTGAAGCTTGGCCCCTTTGACTTTGGCATCTCCTTCGTAAACATTTTGAAGTTTGTCCCAAATATCCTTTGTAGAGTCACAATGCATAACCTTGACATATACTAAACTAGCAAAGCCACTCAAAATATCATTTTTATCGTTCGAATTGTTTTCACTAAGATTCTTTCCATCTCTATTTGTTGGGGAAGTGGCGGGTGCCATGTATCCATCCACTAGTGCTTGCCAAGCATAAAATCCCTATGCTTGCATAAACATTTTCATCCTTCTGCTCAAGAAGGCATAGTTCTGACCATCAAACAGTGGCATTCCATTCTTAGTGCACTCCATCATAAACCTTCTAGTGATTAGATTGTTTCTGAAGGACATGATTTGATACCAATTGTTAGAATATTCACTAATACTGACAGGGGGGTGAATCAATATTATGCACTTTTTACCAATTTTAATCATAATATGCAAGCATTTATGATATCAATAATTTATCACTTATGATTGCATTCAATATACCATAAAAATATAACCACAAATACAAAATACACAAGAATTTTACGTGGAAAACCAAATGGGAGAAAACCACATAATGCTTTCTTATATATATCTCAATATTACGTTAATAGTAAGCACCAACTAGAAGGAGACACCAAATTCATGTTGCTAACATCCCCAACCATCACTACCACTTCTAGGAAATGCTACCCAAATACCTTCTCTTCAATAAACTAGATCTAATACCAATTTGTAATGCCCCCGACCATCGACCCCTACCGGGTAACGCTACACAAATACCTTGTCTTCTACAACTAGATCTGATACCAATTTGTAACGTCCCTGACCATCAACAGGACGGGCAATGCCACTGGGGAACATGCCTGTCCCACCCCAATATTATACACCTTCACTGTCACACAGTCCATCGATTGCTCCACCTCCCTTACCTTGGGCTTCAGCAACATGCCGAACCAGAATTACCAAAGATCTGTAGAAGCTATGTGACTCCCTCCAAGAGAAATCACCTCCTCAGAACACTCTCTCACATGGATAGAGTTTCTCACAGGCCTGAAAACCTTCTTCTTCAATCCACAACCAACTCTCTCACCTGGAGAGAGAGTTGCTCACATGCCTGAAAACCTACTTCTTCAACAACGGGCTTGACAACCCACCTCTTCAAACCACAATAGCTAAGTCGGGTAAGGTAAGGGATGACACAGTAAATTACAAAGCTGCAAAATGGTCACAGGTTCAGAAATTGTAGAAATGGATGGCTACGGGCTTTCTCAGTGCGTGAGTGAACTCGTGAGGAGAAAACGAGGCAGACTGGTCTAGCCTAGCTAAGATGGTAAAAGCGTGAGAGCCAAAATTCTCTGCGTGAACCCCATCCATGAGTTCCTACATGAGTGCCAACAACAAGAATTTCCCCCTTAAGTCTGCATGTGCCTGAGCCGACACCTGTCGCTCATGAAGAACATTCCTTTCCATTTGAAAGCCATTCCCTCTTCCCAAAGGAACTTAGGATAAAAACATGTCCTTCTAATCAACTTTTGGAATAACAATAAATTATTATTCCCTTGGACTTGATCCCTTAGGATTAGCCCCTCTTTCCAACCTCTCAACACCCCCTCCCTTACCCATCCTAGTGGATCTTAGTCCCCCATCACTCTTTCTTCGTGGTTGGTCTACAAACAATGATGTTTTTATATTAATAATATGAATATTTACATGTACAAAACATGCTCCTGGCCTTTAACACCTTGGCTCTCCGACCCACGAACACATAATCATACCAACTTATAATTTCTCAATTCACCAGCCTACAAAACATGTTTACAATTCATAAAAAAATTGGGGCTCGTCCTTGGGGTATTACAATCCCCTCCCCTTATTTTTGCACTGTCCTCAGTGTAACTTATTTACACAACATCAACAAGATTTTCAAAATATTAAAAAAGATGTGGGTATTCTACCCGCATAGCATCCTCATGCTCCCATGTCGCGTCCTCAGGACCATATAGGTCCACTAGACCTTTACAAGCCCCATGGCTCGATTCTGGAGCTGTTTTCTCTTCCGGTCCAATATGCGCACCTAATGCACTTGAAATACACCTTCTTTCTCCACCTGAATCACATTCCAATCAATAACATGATTAGCATTAGGTATATATTTCTTAAGGAATGAAACACAAAACACTTTATGTACAGTCATGTATGCATGAAATGCAAGCATATATACAATTGGTCCACTCCTTTCTAGGATATCATATGGCCCACAATATCTGGTTGCCAACTTGGAGTAGTTTCTCGTCTCTAGGGAACTTCTGTTGGCTTTCACTTTCAAGAAAACATGATCACCCACTTTAAACTCCCTGTGGGTTCTGTTCTTATCAACATAACTTTTCTGCCTGTCTTGGGAAGCCTTCAAATTTTACTTAATCTTCAACATTTGATATTCCATTTATTTGAGCATCTCTAGCCCAGCCCATGCCTTATCAGCTGGGTTAAGCCAACCTATTGGTGTGTTGCATTTTCTGCCATAAAGTGCTTCAAACAGGCTCATCTTCAGTGATGTTTGATATCCATTGTTGTAGGAAAATTCTACCAAGTGTAGGTAGTCTTCCCATTTAGATGGTTTGTCCATCACATACATCATTAGCATATCTTCTATCACTTGGTTCACCCTCTTTGTCTACCCATCAGACTCAGGATGATAAGCAGTGTTGAAGTTTAGATTCATTTAGAATCCTTTGAATAACCCCTTCCAAAATTTTGAGGTAAATTTTGGGTCTCTGTCAGACACAATTGTCTTGGGAATACCGTGCAATCATGCTACTTCCCTCATATAGATATCAACAACATTAACTACCTTGTGAGTGGTCTTCAATGGAATAAAATGGCTAGCTTTAGTAAGCTTATCTACCACCACCATGATGGAATCATGGTGCTTGTCAGTTCTGGGAAATCCTGTGATGAAATCCATTGTCACCACTTCCCACTTACACTCAGGAATGGGAAATGGTTGTAGCAACCCTGCTGGGTGCCTATGTTCATCCTTGACCTTATGAAACTCCAAACATCTAGTGATGTATTCTGCAATTTCCTTTTTCATACCTGGCCAAAAGTAATGGTTCTTGACTGCTACCACCATTTTCTGATATCCAGGGTTCCCAACATAAGGCACATTATGCATTTCCTTCAATATCATTATTCTCAAATCTTGAGAATTAGGTACATAAATTATTTTTTTGTACAAGAGTGTTCCATCAACTTCCAATTTATAATTTTCTGCTTTCTGTAGCATCTTACCTTGCTGTAGCTTTGCTACCAATTCCATGTACTGCAAATATGCATTTGCATCTTCTGAAATTCTTCCTTTAATATCAGTTTGATACATGATAATGGTCATGGCATTTAATTCATGCACTCTTCTACTGAGTGCATTGGCCACTTTGTTCTCCTCTCCTTTGATATGCTTGATATCAAAGTCATACTCACAAAGGAATTCCAACCATCTACTCATCCTAGCATTCAAGGTTGCCTGATCAAACAAATGCTTCATACCGTTATGGTCTGTCCTTAGTTCAAACCTCCTTCCCATGAGGTAGTGCCTCCATTTCTTTAGGGCATGCACTATGGATGACAACTCCAAATCATGAGTTTCATAGTTCTTTTCATGATCCTTCAACTTTTTGGATTCATAACATATTACAAACCCATTTTGGCTGAGGACTCCTCCCATTCCTTCTTTGCATGCATCTGTACACACTACAAAATCTTCATTTGGATCTACAATCCTTAGGATTGGAGCATTGGTTAACAACTACTTCAATCACTAGAAGCTTCTCTCACATTCTTTCGTCCATTGAAATTTCTTCTCTTTCCTTTGCAAGGAAGTGATGGGGTGAGTTATCCTTGAGAACCCTGTAATGAGCCTTCTGTAATATCCAGCTAGACCCATAAAGGATCTGAATTGTGTCACATTATTTGGTGCTGACCATTCTCTAATGGATTCTATCTTCTTAGGATCCATGACTCCCATCCTTTGAAATGATATGTCCCAAATAGTGGATTATGTTTTAATAAAATGAGCACTTGCTCAATTTGGCATACATTTGGTGCTCTCTTAGCACTTGCAACACCAACCTCAGATGTTGTTCATGCTCTTCCTCCAACTTGGAATACACTGGGATGTCATCTAAAAATACTATGAAAAACTTGTCTAGATATTCTCCGAATACACCATTCATTAGGCACATGAAAACTGCAGGTGCATTTGATAACCCAAATGGCACCACTATGAATTCATAATGACCATACCTTGTTCTGAAGGTGGTCTTTCTGATGTCTTCATCCTTTATCCTTACCTGGTGGTACCCTGACCTATGATCTATTTTTGAAAATATCTTGGCATCCTTCAACTGATCAAAGAGATCGTCAATCCTTGGGAAGGGATACTTTTTCTTAATAGTCACTTTATTCAACTGTCTGAAATCAATGCACAATATCAATGTCCCATATTTATTTTTCACAAACAAGACCGGGGAAACCCAAGGTGACACACTTGGGTGTATATACCCCTTCTTCAAAATCTCTTCGAGCTACAATTGCAGTTCTTTCAGCGCTGGTGTACTCATTCTGTAAGGAGTTTTTGACACCGGAGCTGCTCCAGGCATCAGGTTTATAAAGAAATCAATATCTCTCTTCGAGGGTAGTTCGGGTACCTCTTGGAACACATCTTAAAAATCATTTAGTACTGTATTTTCTTCAATAGTTGACACCTTATCCTTAGGTTCCTCTTCCATATGAGATGAAAATATTTGGAATCCTTTCTTGTAGCACTTCTTCAACTGTATTGTTGAGATTTCTTTGATAGAAACTGCTATGGGAATTCCTTGGATGGTTCTTCGATTTCCTTCCTTATCCAGGAAAGTGAATGCCTTGTTACGACAATCTAAGATGGTGTGGTGTTGGTCCAAGAAATACATCCCAATTAGACAATCATAGGAACCTAGAGGTAAGATGTTCAATTCATCTCTTCTGTTCAGCATGTTCATGTCCACTGGACATGACTTAACCAATTTAGTAACTTTTCTCTTGGCTCTTGTAGCCAACTTCACTAACCAAGATTTTCCATTCTTTCTTCTTGGCAAATGCAAACTTTCCACCATTCTAGGATGTATATAACTATGAATAGCTATGGAATCAATTAAAATAGTAATGGTTTGGTTGTTGATCATACCTTCCACTTCAATCATATGTGACCGATATTCTGCTTGCTTGTTGTCCAGGGATGCATAGATACTTTGCACACTTTTTTCCATGTCCTCCACTTTTTCTACTTATTGAACATTGTGGACAACTCTCACCTTGTCATTTCTGTTGGGGCAATATCTGTACCTATGCTTTCCTTTACAACCCCAACATTCCATAGGTGTCTTGGCATTTTCCCACCTATTGTAGCCTTCCTGGGCTCTCTAAAACCTAGCTTTCCTTGAGGAATGTTTCTAAAAAAGGATGGTTTAGTTCCCTTCTTCCTCTGATCCACCTTGAATTTCTTCTTTTCTTCCCAAGCCTTCCAGAAAGTAGGATTTTCTCCTTGCTTCTCATATAAGAATTTTTCTCTCCTTATAGTTTCTTCCATAGGTTTAAGATCATCATACTAGATCTTTTCACCCATGGAAGATGGGCGTAGTCCACTCAGATACCTTTGAATTTTTACATTCTCATATTTGATGAAAGGAACATACCTCAACAATTCCAAAAACCTTCGTTCATATTCATCAATGGTCATGCTACCCAGCTTGAGTTCAAAGAACTCTTTCATCTTTCTTTCATAATATCTCTTAGTCAAGTATTTATTTTCGAAATACTTCTTGAATTTGTTCCAAGTAACATTTTTATATTTAATGTGATGTGCCTGCACAACTTGATCCCACCACATGGATGCCTTTCCTTTCAGTTGATACATTGCAATTCTTCCTTCTGCATGAGAGGAATAATTCTATAGTTGGAAATATTTCCTCATGCCAAGAATCCATGTCTCATCGTCTTCCTCCTTCTTGTTCTCTCCATCAAATGTAGGAGGATTAATCTTGTTCATTTCACCCTTCATTTGATCCACTCTAGATCTCTTGTGTTTTCTGGTAGGATATGGGTTTGAACTACTGTGTTCTCTCCTCTTGGAGTGCCCTTGGGAGTGATGATGGTGTCTGCCAACACTGCTTGATTTCCTCTTCTCATCAAGGGACCTGTGACTTCCTGATTTACTAGAGTCACTATCCTTATCCAATTTTGTTTCTATCCTTTCCAGGATGCACATCAAATTTAGGTTGAATTCTCCTGGTTGATCCCTGGATTTCATGAGCTTTCTATTATCTGCTCGGTGAGTCTGGACATCTTTCTACAATATTTCAATGATTTTCATCATGTTTCCCTGCTTATCAATATCTTATCCATGCCCATTGGAGTTTGATCCTTCAACTCCCAAGTGGACATCCATTCCTCTTACTTCATTCTCCGAACTGGAAGCATTGTGTGCCTCCTCCATTTCTCTATACTCTGTTGCAATTCAGTTCTGTTCTGACAATTGTTGACTCCGCAAACACAATGTGCAGTCAACCAAAATTTGTCAAGCCACCAGTCCTTAACAAATTCCAAAGTATTCATAAACAAATATGATTCAAGAAAACATTCATATTTCATTCTCTATGATTCTCGTTCAATCAGGAATCCCCACAGATCTTTTCTTTCTGAGTTCTACAACAATTTTTTTATTTTTTTTATTTTTAATTTTTTTTGTAGGCACTAGCCCCTTTTTATTATCCCCCAACCCACGGGACCACGGAATGTGTCCAAGTTATAGATCGATAGGTTCTTACTTAGGACCGGGCCTACAACTTCAAAAATTTTCAAAGCACATCTCGACAGTCTCTCGGAGTTAGGAATTAATGAACTCGTGAAGTAGGGTGGATCAACAATCCACGACTACCCAACATCCAATGGCTGACACCCACTGTGGAACTTTAGGCATTTGATCTCCGAGACTTTGGAGCTTTAGAGATTTAGGACTTCGGAGGATTTTTCATCCGCACACCCCCAATGTCTCGAACTTTTAATCTTCGAACACATCCATGCACATTTGCTGACGTTATTACGTCTCGTCACCTCGACGTTAGAAAAATTTTGAAATTTATTCCTTTCATTTCCTTATGTAACATTCTTCTGGAGTGTCAAGTCTCCAGACTTCATAACCGGTGACACATGTTCATTGGGACCATGAGGGCCCCCACCACCCATACTCGAGAGGAGGTCCATGTGGTAAAACATCAAAACGGGAACGTGGTGTTGGCCCTTGGTTATGTAAGGAATCAAAGATTAAGGAATAAAGGTGAAGTACGAACTACACGGAAGGCATAGTAACTGAGTAAGGGTCGAAGTGGTTAAAAAAGAAGAAAAGAGGGAGTGAAGTAAAGGAAAAGCTAGCTGTTGGAAGATATGATCAAGGAAGATAAAGAAACAAAGAAAAGGGATCGTGGAAAACTCATCAAGCGGAAGAAGACACCAACGGATACTTTGGAACACTTCGTGGAAAAGGAGGAAGGATAGGTTGGAAAAGCCCTAAAATGTGGGTCAATTGGACCTAAGGTTTTGGATCTATGGTTTTGACACCTAGACTTCGGTCTACGATTGTCTGAGAGTCATGTAATGTATAAATAAAGGTCTAGAGGACCTGGGAGGGGGTTCGTTCCAATTATTCATTGTTGTTTCTATTACCATTATTGAGAGCAATATTGAGTCTGTATTTTGGATCTTCAGCTGGGTGCGAAGATCAACCCTGCAGCTGGGTGCGCAGGGAGGGAAGAGAAAGAGAGAAGATCTGCAACTAAGTGGGCAGATAGAATTGTATGTTTTCATATAATAAATCAAGAAAAATAGTTCTGTGGACATAATCCTAGGGAGAGGGCAAACCACGTATATCTTATTGTCTTTGTGGTTGATGTTGTGTTATTTGTTATCTGTTATACTATTATTGCATGATTGTTAGATCATACATATAACTTCACAAAGCTAGCGTAAGAGTGATAAAGAGTATCTAGATTATTTTGCATTGTGTTTTGGAACCACTTTTCATTTCCTCTGGTTGTAGACACCTGTGTCATGCAACCTCCTATAGCTAATTTGGGGGAGACTGCATATTCTTCATGGGTTTTGTCGAAAGGGACAGTAGTTAGGGATTGTTGGTGTGTTGTAAGATTTGAACCCTGGGTCTACCCTTGTGCCAACAAATGGTTTCATTGTCGGGTCTAGGATCTTCTTCAGGGAATGTCAAGGTGGTTTCCATCGAAGACAAAAATTCAAAAGTGGATAGAAGAACAAGAAAAGAGCTTCGCCGAAGCTCAAAACAAGAATCCTAGCATAATTACAGAAGACTGGTTGGGAAGGTACATATTTACTGACATACATGAGAGTTTCTTTGGAGGAATTCAGAAGGAGTTATATGAATGGTTAGCTAGATTAGAAGATACTCAATTCGAGATCAAATCTAGACCACCTGTGGTTTGGATAACAATGTTGATCAAGAAATTCAAGAGAGTCGATAACACTGTTTCTAGAGCAGTGGATCTCTAGTTTGATAACAACATCGGAGGGTACATTACTGAGTTCACTATCGATAGAGTAGAATCATATAGTCAAGCATAGAGTTGTTTCTTTAAGGGACCAAGGGGAAAGTTCCTACACTTTTTAAAGCTAAGGATTAAGATGTTATTGCATGAGAAGAATATCCTGAAGATATAGTAGTTAGCTGGATCTTGAAGCTAATGTTCAAGAACTTGAACAACCACAGTGACACAGAGGCTGGACACATGCGTAGTGGGATATTGTTCAGAGAGGTTCCTCTTTCGAACCTATTTAAGCAGAATTATGGAGATGAGGGATTCTATAGTGGGGAAGAAGCAAATATAATAGACGAAGAGTATTCAGAGTTCGAAAGAATAGAGGAAGTAGGATCTGAAGAACCTCGTCACAAAGAACCATAAACTTCAGGAACTGCGCCTATTGTCGAAGTAAGTACTATTACTCCTCCTGTTGTTTTAGCAACATTAAGTAACCAGAGTAGTCAGAGTAATCATAGTACTATTACAAGTAGCTTAGTACATACTTAGTCGAGAAACCAAGGAAGATCTATGGCAGAAAAAATGAGGTTACCTATTTTTAGAGGAGGTGGATCCGAGGATCCTAACCAACACTGGTTCTTATGAGAAGTTGTTTGGATCATTAAGCAAGTCATCGATGAAGCTATTAAGAGAACTCAATTTAGTACTATCTTGAGGGATCGCTCTTTGAGCTAGTATATGAAGTTTGCTTCAGGACCCAAACAACCTAAACCGTTGAATGACATCAAGACTGCATTGAGCGCAGAATTCAAGAAGTCTAAGTCATAGTCACAGTGTATTACAGAGCTGAAGGAGATCAAGAAGAAGGTAACTAAACCTGTTTGGGAGTGTGATCTAAGGTTTAAGACTCTGACAAGTCATTTAAGTTTTTGTATCCCAGATGAACAAAATAAAGAATGGTTCATCATTGCCCTCCTACCACACATTATGGTTCCTCTGATGCAACAAAAGCTTGCTTCATAGGATGAAGTGCTAGATATTGCTATGAAACTAGAAGCAACTCCTGTAGGAGAACCCAGTCTAGGTATGAGCTAGATCTTGAATCAATTAACTAGGTTATCTTTACAAGTGGAATATATGAAGAAAGATAAAGGAAAAGAGAAAAGAGAAGACATATGGTGTATCAGATATAAACCAGAAGGCCATGACAAAGAGCATTGTCCCCTATTTCATGAATACCTGGCCTCAGGAGCGCCTATCCCTTTGAAGCAAGCCACTCTACCATGGTGTGAGGTATGCAGAAATAGAAATCGCCTTGGTGAATGTTATTATATAAATAAATATGTCGAGACACCTACCAATATTTATTGCACATTCTGTAAATCCATGGGGCATGATGAGAAGGACTGTAGGTCTTACGATCTCATGCATGAAATATCATGGGATATATATAGAATTCAAGGAGAAGCTCAGCAAGAAGGAAATAATGTGCAGTTCAACTCCCTAGGAAGAGGAAATTTCAACCCTCGTGGTGGATTCAAAGGAAGAGGACGAGGAGGAGGTATGGGTTGAGGGAGAGGTAAGATCATTTGCTATAACTTCGCACAACTTGGACATTTGGAAAGGGATTTTCATAACCCTTTTACTACTTTCAACTACTACAACTCATTTGACCATGTCATCGAAGATTGTCCAATATTGTTAGCCAAACTTCAGGAGAGACGAGGAGGAAACCAACAAGTCCAATTAATATCATCATAAATTCACGGTGAGGACCCCATAGTCGTTCTTATTACTAGAGGAGGCATTGTTACAGGAGAAGATATAGTGACTCCAGGAAATACTGCAAAAGGATCAGGGATCAAAAGAGCTACAGAGAAGGCACAGTTATTTGATCCAAGGAGAGAGAGGCATAATTTTGAAGAAGCAAGGAAACAATTTGTAGGAGAACAAGCTTCTTCATATAAGGTACAACGAGAAGTAAGGGAATGTGAAATTCCACCAGCATTTGATTAGTCTGCTCTATCTAGACAAGGAAAATAAGTAAAGAAGCTCATGGAATTATTATATACATGTATCAATTTGATTAAAGATGAAAACATTGTACAAGAGCTACAACACATAGTAAGACAATATGAAATTGGAAGAATAGACCCTATGATGAGTAGAGGTGTGAATCAAGTATCAAGGAAAAGAAGGGCAAACAAGGAGTTGCACCTTAGTTCTCAAATTGGAGAATACGACATGGAATATGTGGTCCTTGACTTGGGATCAGAAGTAAATGTTATGACAAAGCAGACTTGGGATCTGATGGGAAAACCTAGATCGATTTACTCTCCTATCAAGATCAGGATGGATAATCAGCAAGCGGTGAGCCCCTTTGGAAGACTAGAGCATGTCCCTGTAGACATTTATGGGGTAAGGACATTTGCAGACTTCGAAGTGATTAAGATTGTTGATGATAGATTTCCTTATCCTGCATTGTTAGGAATTGATTGGGCTTTCAACAATTTGACTATTTTTGACCTAAAGAATAGAAGAATGACATTTGAGGGTAATGGCCTTAAGGTCATTTCACCTCTTGACCCGGATAAAGGTCGCAGATACACAAAACCCATCAGAGAAGAAGACCTCGCCTACGAGATAGAAAACATCTATAAACTGAAAGCAAGACAACATGATTATATTAATCCTACAATAGATGGAAATATAAGTTGGTGAAGTGAAACTGCATGTTCATCAGATTCAAAGGAAGCATTTGAAAACTAGTAGAACAGAATGTATGAATTCTCTACGTGGAGATGCATCAGATTGACCAGAGCAGTTCACTAGATTGGAAAAAAAGTAAGTAATCTTCCAACATTTGATGGCTTGAATCATTTAGGGACATTTCTAGTTGAATTTGAAAAAAATGTACCAGTACAACAGATATTGTTGGCACTGGATGAAGCCTTGAAATCTACACCAGCTAGATGGTGGGGAACACACAAGAAGAACATCGCAAAGTGGGTACAATGTCACACCTTACTAATAGTGCACTTATCAAACCAAGCTAAGGGATGTGAAGTTCGATACACATGTCACAGTTGTCTTAAGGACCATGTGCGAAGTTGTGAGGAGGCTTGGAGAAATATTCCTAAACATCAGTGGGTGCATAAGTTCATTAACACTTTGGATACTACACCTATCAACTGGTATCTTCAAGCATAACTGCACCTCATCAGTACAGACTGGTATGGAATGACTCATAACTTTATAGCTATGTTTTTATTTGAACGTTAGCACCCTACAATAGATCAGGCTTTACAAATTGTAAGATAAAAGGTATTTGAGGAGGCACCTACCCTCTCTTTTGAGCAAGAAGAGGATTAATGGACTACCCCTCTTCAGAGATTACAAGGTTGTTATAATATTAATGTTGATAAAGATGATTCTAGAGATGTAAACATCCCAGAAACTAAAGGAAAAAGGGACATAGAAGGGCCAGGTATTGAATTACCTTTTATTGGGCATCCCATTAAAATTAAGAAGGTTAATATTGAAACAGAGCAAACACCTAAATTAGCAAATGTTGGAGACTATTGGGATGATGCTACTATTAGCAAGATCACAAAACTATTGCATGAATATCATGATTTATTTCCAACCAATTTCACAGACATGAAGGGCATTAAAGGGACCATGGGGGAAATGAATATCCCTCTGAGACCATATGCAAGACCCATCAAGCAGAGACCCTACATATTGAATCCCAAATATAAAAATAAAGTTAATATTGGATTTAATAAAATGTTGGAAGCAGGAATCACAGATCCAGTGGAATAATCTTAATGGATCAACCCTATGGTGGTCCAAGATAATAAGTCAGGAGAAATTAGAATTTGTGTATATTTAAGGAAACTAAATGATGCATGCCTACATGATCCATTTTCGACACCCTTTGTTGATGAATTTCTAGATAATGTAGGAGGACATGAGGTCTACTCATTCACAGATGGATTTTCAGGCTATCACCAGATCATAATTTCCAAGGAAGATTGACATAAGACCACATTTGCAACAGAATGGGTTTCTTTTCAATACATTGTGATGCCTTTTGGCTTGAAGAATGCACCAACCATCTTTTCCAGGGTGGTGGTCAAAGAATTTAAGGACTTTTTACACAAGTTCTTGGAATCATACTTTGATGATTGGATTGTTTTTAGCCTAATGAAGGATCATATTGAATGCTTAAGATTAATATTAGATAAGTGTAGGCAATGTTAGATTGCCCTGAATCTGAAAAAGTGTATTTTGTTTTCACCTTTTGGAGTTCTTCTAGGACATATTGTGTGTAAGCAGGGGTTGTTGGTAGATCCTTCCAAGATACTTCGGTTAGATAGATGTGCACTGCATTGGGGCACACTAGATACTATAGGAAGTTTATTAAGGGTTACAAACAGATAAAAACACCTATGGAGAAGCTATTAAATAAAGATAGTAAGTTCCAATGGACAGGAGAATGCCAATAGAGCTTTGACACACTAAAGCAAAAAATGGTCACTGCGCCTATCTTGGTGTTTCCAGACTGGAATAAGGAGTTCAATGTTCATGTTGACACTTCATCCATTGCATTAGGATCAGTTTTAGCACAACCAAGTGTAGGAGTCATTGACCACCCCATAGCCTCTGCAAGCAGGAAGCTTTCTACAACTCAAAGGAACTATACTACGACTGAAAGAGAAGGCTTGGCTATGGTATATGCACTACATAAATTTAGACACTATTTAATGGGCAGACATTTTAAGATATTCACTGATCATTCTTCATTGAAATACTTAGTCAACAAGCCAATGTTGGGGGGAATAATATGTAGATTGCTACTACTATTTTGGGAGTATGACTTTGAGATTATTGTCAAGCTAGGAAGAATGAATAAAGGACCTGACCACTTATCCAGGTTAGAACATGGAGAGGAACCTACCAGCCTGGAGGATACACTACCAGATGCATAGTTGTTGGCCATCAGAAAATTTGATGATCACTTTGCCAAGATAGTTCAGTTACTATCCATAGGAATGGCACCTCATGAGTATATAGTCATGCAGAAGAAACAGTTGGTTGTTCGCGCTACTGACTTTCAACTTATAGATGGATAGTTGTATAAGATGGAACCAGATGATATCCTGAGGAGATGTGTTATGGAGGAAGAAAGACCATTGATTCTTGTAGAATCACATGAAGGCATTGTAAGAGGACACTATGCAGGGAAAGCAACAATGCATAAGGTTCTCAGAGTTGACCTCTAGTGGCCTACTTTAAATAAGGATGCTAAGGAATACTACAGAGTCTGTGATGTATGTCAAAGAGTGGGAAAGCCTTACAGAAGGAATGAAATGCCTTTAGCACCGCAATTAACATTACAAGTATTTGCGAAATGGGCTATTGACTTTGTGGGACCTATAAACCCACTAGGAAAATGCATAGGATCTCGATACATCATCACTACTACAAAGTATTTGACCATATGGGAAGAAGAAAGAGTAGTTAAGGACTGTAGTGCAACTACAGTTGCGCAATTCATATTTGAGTATATTATAACTAGATTTGGATGCCCGAAGACCCTCGTGAGTGATCAAGGAACACACTTCATCAACAAAACTATTGAAGCCTTGAATTAGGAATTTGAAGTTCACCATCATAAGAGCACACCATACCACCCATAGGAGAATGTCACAGTCGAAGATTTCAATAAGATCTTGGAGACAAAACTGACCAAGATTTGCAACATTAACAAAGATGATTGGGATTTAAGAATTCCAACAGTTTATGGGCTTATCGAACTACTTGCAAAAGGATGACAATGTAGACTCCCTTTAAGTTAGTTTATGGCTTGGAAGCAGTGGTACCTATGGAATATTGGTTCCTAGTTTAAGAATTGAAACATTTACATGTATGGATGACATAGGTGTTGTTCAAGAAAGGCTTACACAGTTGATCAAGCTTGAGGAAGACAAATTTATTGCAGGATTTCACTAGCAAGTACAAAAAGAAGGAGAAAAGGCTTACCATGACAGATATTTTAAAAAGAAAGTGTTTAAGCAAGGATATTTGGTACTGTTATATGAAAACAAGTTCATGAAGCATCCAGGGAAGTTTGGGACACATTGGATCAAACCATTTGAGGTTGCCTATGTTACAGAAGGAGGAGTTGCTTAGTGGAAGACACTTAATGGAGAATGGAAGGATGGTTTAGTAAATGGAAGCCGATTGAAGATGTATTGCGACAACCAAATTCCTTGCAACTCTAAGTAAAAGATAAGAAAGAAGGGTCTAGGTACCAGGTGCAGTTGAAATTGGGTACCAGACACAGAAAAGACAGTTTTCACAACATGGGAAGGGACAGAGAAAAAAACACAGTCTATTCCACACAGTCTGAAATCCAAGTATTACAGAAGGCTCAAACTTACAGTGACTCGGGATGAGTCACATGTGAGTGTTGGGGGCCTCTTGGCCCTTGGTTATGTAAGTAATAAAATATTAAGGAAGAAAGGAGAAGTACGAACTGCGCGGAAGGCACAATAACTAAGTAAGGGTCAAAGTGGTTAAATAAGCAGAAAAGAGGGACCGAAGTAAAGGAAAAACTAGTTGTTGGAAGAGAAGATCAAGGAAGATAAAACATCAAAGAAAAGGGATTGTGGACATTTCATCAAGAGGAATAAGACACCAATGGATAATTTGGAACACCTCATAGGAAATGAGGAAGAACAGGCTGGTGAAGCCCTAAAAAAATGGGTCAAGTGGACTTAAGGTTTTGGCACCTAGGGTTTTGACACCTAGACTTCGGTCTATAGTTGTCTGAGAGTCATGTAATGTATAAATAAAGGTCTAGAGGACCTGGGATGGGGTTCGTTCGTATTATTCATTGTTGTTTATATCATTGTTGTTGAGAGAAATATTGATTCTGTATTCTGGATCTTCAACTGGGTGCGAAGATCAACCCTGCAGCTGGGTGCACAAGGAGGGAAGAGAAAGAGAGAAGATATGAAGCTAAGTGCACAGATAGAACTATATGTTTTCATCTAATAAATCAAGAAACATGGTTATGTGGACATAGCCCTAGGGAGAGGGTGAACTGTGTATATCTTATTGTCTTTGTGGTTGATGTTGTGTTATTTGTTATCTATTATATTGTTATTGCATGATTGTTAGATTAGAGATATAACTTCGCGAAGCTAGCATAAGAGTGATAAAGAGTATCTAGATTTTTTTGTGTTGTGTTTTGGAACTACTTTGAATTTCCTCTGGTTGTAGAAACTTGTGTCCTACAACCCCCTATAGCTACTTCGGGTGAGACTGCATCTACTTCACAGTGGTTGGTGAAAAGGCTAGTAGTTAGGGATTGTTGGTGCACTGTAAGAGTTGAACCCTGGGTCTGCCCCTGTGCCAACACGTGGCCCACTTAGACAGGTGACACATGTCACCTTCTCAATGACATTTAAATATTTTGCAGGTTCGAAACCCACTGACACGTGGCACACATCCCATGTGTCCACGTCATTCCCAATGACATCATCATGCCTCATTACTTTGGAATTTTGGGTTTCAAATTTTTTTACGTTGGCTTCCTTCTAGTCTCCCGAATTCCGAATTTCCAGACTTCTTTACCCTTCGGGTCCACATACTACAACTTTCACCAACTCAGGTGGTGGCACATGGCATGACTAGGAAGGTCCACGTCACCCCTGGAGACATCATCCTACCCCACCATGTCTGATCTTTTTATTCGTAACTTCAGGCTTCAAAAGTTTGTGCACCAGCACACCCCTTTTCTCTTGAATTCCAAAGTTACAATTTTCTCTTTTTCTTGATCTAATGGTCAAGCTCTTCTCCTTAGATCCACGACAAAGACAAACTTCCTTACTCCGCGGATTTCCAAAGGAAATTATGGCTAACCTCCTTGTAACATTACCAGATCCGTCGGTCAGGAATTTCCCTCCTTCTCCTGAACAAATCCTACGACTAACATTATTCTGCGACCCAATACCATGTCTGTCATGGTTTTATACTACTTCTACTCCTCTTGAGATTCGTAAAACGACCAAGGTAACCTATTGGCACTCAGGAATGTTCTGAGGTTAGAAATTGGTTCCTATTGACACAATTTCCACCTGAAACCTTGGTTCTCATGACCACTTATCCAGCCCATCCAGGCTCATTTCTTGAACCTTGGCTCTGATACCAATTTGTAACATCCTCCACCATCACTATGGCTACCCAAATACCTTTTCTTCCATAAGCTAGCTCTGATACCAATTTGTAACATCCCCGACCATCAATAGGTCGGGAAACATACATACATACATACATACATACATACATACATACATACATACATACATACATACATACATACATACATACATACATACA
>ML784595.1:176625-203470 GCA_009831015.1 Picea engelmannii
TTTATAATTAATTTAAAACAAATAACATAGATTTACTGCTACCATACAGACTCAAATGGAATTGAAAGTAATTCCTACATGCAACAAAACACATGATAACATTTCAAGAATCACAAACATGCATAACATACATAATTAAGCACAAAAATGATACTTATCTTTTAACTGGATTAAAACCACAAAATACGTGCATACCTTCCATGAACCTGCCAGCCTTAGACCACACTTCTCATCACTCTCAGTAGTAGGTCACCCCTGAGCTGGGACTAAACTCCATCGGGAAAGGGATTCCTAGGCTAGGCAAGGTCAATAGGAAAGTCACATAGTTTAAGAGGAAGGATTCTCTCCTAGGAGCCACTTATGCCCACTGCTCATAGACTCTCATCACATGCATGTCCCACCCTAGTAGTATACACCTTCACTGTCACAGAGTCCATCGGCTACTCCAAATCCCTTACCTTGTGCTTCAGCAATAGGCCAGACTGAAATTCTCAAAGCTCTGTAGCATCTACAGGACTCCCTCCAGGAGAAATCACCTCCTTAGAACACTCTCTCACCTGGAGAGAGTTTCTCACAGGCCTGACAACCCGCTTCTTCAATCTACAACCACCTCTCTCACCTAGAGAGAGAGTTTCTTACAGGACTAACAACCTGATTCTTCAACCACGGGCTTGACAACCCACCTCTTCAAACCACAATAGCTAAGTCAGGTAAGGTAATGGATGGCTCAGTAAATTATAGAGGTGCAAAATGGTCACAGGTTCAACAATTGAGGAAATGGCTGGCTACGGGCTTGCTTAGAGCGTGAGTGAACTCATGAGGAGAAAACGTCGCAGATTGGTTTAGCCTAGCCAAGATGGTGAAAGCATGAGAGCCAAAATTCTTTGCGTGAACCCCGTCCATGAGTTACTGTGTGAGTGCCAACAACAAGAATTCCCCCCTTAAGTCTGCATGTGCCTGAGATGACACTTGTCGCTCATGAAGCATGTTCCTTTCCATTTGAAAGTCATTCCCTCTTCCCAAATGAACTTAGGATAAATAAATATCCTTGTAATCAACTTTTCGAATAACAATAAATTATTATTCCCTTGGAATTAAGACCTTAGGCTTATCCCCTCTTTCCAACCTCTCAGCCCCCTCTCCCTTACCTAGCCTATTGGAGCTTAGTCTCCCATCACTCTTTATTCATGGTTAGTCTACATGTAACGATGTTTTAATATTAATAATATGAATATTTACATGTACAAAACATGCTCTTGGACTTTAACACCTAGGCTCTTCAACCTACTAACACATAAGCCTACCAACTTATAATTGCTCGGCTCACTAGCCTACAAAACATGTTTACAATTCATAAAACAACCAAGGCTCATCCTTGGGGTATTACAATGTTTACAAGCTCCCACTTGAAGGAAGTCATAGCTCCCTATATTCTCTAGATCCAACCAGAAGCAAGATACAACTCCATTTCCTTGCCCCTTCCTTCCTCCATTGAATATAAATAAGGGAATCAACTTGTCACTCCTACTGTCACTAATACTAATATATCATCATCATCAAAACTAATACAACCACATGAAACTCATGCCAAGATATATGATAATATCCTCCAAATCATGTGCTCAAAATCACCATGATATGCATTAAACCATGTGTCAAGAAATACAAGATGTGCCTCAAAGAATATACTTTTCTTGAAAACAACCCAAAATGTGACTTAGACATGTGAAAAAATATCCAAGATGTACCTCAACCATGTGCTAATACCTCCAAAATATGTCTCAAGCATATTCCATAACCTCCAAGATACAATCCTAAAAATATATAGAATAACATACCTTTCAACATGTGGACAACCTGGTGTATTAGATATCAGATATTTAGACCTTCCTCAACTTCAACATCAAGAAGAATACCTTCCTAAATAAAAATTCACGACCTCGAGGGACTGGACTGAGCAACAGGTCCAACCTCACATGACGATATCATGACAATCAATGGGAGCCTCACAAGACACCCTGTACTTGACCTGTGGGGGTCACCTCAGATAGGGTTTCCCAGAAACCTTTCACACATTTGCAACTCCGATACTTCTCTTCTTTGCACTTCTTCAGAATATCACTTGCACTAAGAGATCACATACTTTATAGATTACACACACTTGATCGACGAAAAAATGAGATTCTTTTGAGGGTTATTAATACTTTTCAAGTATTTCCTTTATTTGAATTTATGGTCGACTTGTAACTTCTTGTTGCAATTGTTTTTCTTCTTTTCTTGATTTTGGGGCAGGCTTATAACTTCTTGTTGCAATCGTTTAGGGCCTTTTAAACCATACTTCAGGGCTTCATATTTAAGAGGGTATAACTTCTCAACTGTGAGGAACCACGTGGTGTACCACCTACCATTGGAAACAACTTGGCGAGGAAAATCAATCTAATGAGGTTTGCATCCATTTGAAATGTACTTCACTCTCTTTTTATTCAATCAAATTTAGGCTTCATGACCACACCTTCGGGGTTTCTTAACTGCTTAACCACTTAACCATACTTCCAAGGATTCTTGTAGAATTCTTCAAAGCGTATTCCTGTGAGGGTCATGCTTAAATTTATGCCATAAGGGGATGAATTTGGATACTTCTTCAAATGCACCCATCACTTCTGGAAGCTTCTGTACTTCTTCTAGGGTTGACATCAATGAAAACTAGTTTTCCAACAAAAATAACCACCCAAGAGTATCTTCAACGTCTATTTGTAACTCCATCATTTTTTTAAAAATGTAAAATAAATTTGAAATGTAAAATGACAAAATGAAAGGAGAAAACGAAATAAACAAGCACTAGAGCTGAAGAGTTTCTCTGATCTTATAAATGAGGACTCGTTGGATGTAATGTTGTACATTTTCCCATTGTGTAGTATGATAATACTCTTATTTCTAAATATATGAAGAGAAGAAGGTGTTTTCTAAGTCATAGCTATTTGCAAATTCTTGTGGGACTATTCTATACACGTATTTGACATTGGAGTTTTCTGAGTGCTAATCGTATGGACTATTTTTGTGCTTAGTATTTAGGATTCTCATGCTGTTGTGATTTCTAATGAGTATAGGGATGATGTTGCAGATCTCCTATTCAAATATTTGAAATGATATCTGAAATATTATTGTACTAACATATTATTGGCTACCATGCACTATTTATGTTGTCAAGATATTACTTTAATTTGTGCTAATCTATTAGTTTTTCTCCCGCGATATAGGTTAGATTAGTTTGTTTTCAGTTTAGAATATATTTAGAATTAATTAGAACTCTTTGGGGGTGAGTTCACTTTCCTTCCAATTTTTTTCTTTGAATTATTAGTGGAAATGAGACCCACATACTCATTATAAATGATACACCAAATGAGAGTAGGTACAATTAGAACTTTCCATGGGGAATTATCCCTTACCTGCTTGACATACCATTCAGACTCATCAACAGAAATGGTTCTAGAAGAAGGGATAGATGAATAAATGAGCCTATGGAGTCATTCATATTAAATTTATTTTTATTTAATGGATCCATCCCATATCCCTTTATGGAGATGTTTTTCTGGTATTGTACATCCCAAACCTCTTAGAAATATTTTACATTTATTGTCACAACTTAAATTTGATGGTGAGGGAGTGACAACCGCATCTGAACATGATTTTAAATTTTGGAAATTTTGTTGTTCTCACAATATTACTAATGGAAATTTCATTTATAGGTTGTTCACTCTCACTTTTGTAGGCCAGGTTAGGAGCTGGTGTGAGACTTTGTTGACTGCCTCTATTCACACATGAGAACAATTTATGCATGATTTTTTACATGCTTTTGAGAATTATGATTATGATGAATTGTGTGCAAAGATACCAGAACTTAAGAAGAACGAAGATGAATCTATTGAAGATTTTGTTATTATATTTACTCATATTTTCTATAAATTTCCTTTGGATGATAGGCCCTCTACCAATTATTTGATTTCCTATGTAGTTTCTCTTACTAATGAATCGTATCAGCTAGTGGATGATGAATCTAAATCACGTTTTAATGTTCCTTTACATGTTGATTTAGATTTAAATAAGAATGTTGAAAATGCTCATGGTGTAGTTGGAATCCATATGTATGGATTTTATTTTCTATGGGGGATATAGATTAGAGAGATAATTCTTTTTTGGAATAAATATATGTATCCTCACACCACTCCATTCACCCTTTCTTTCCTTGTGACGAAAAATAGATCTCGTGTTGAAAATTCAATTTCATATTTTTCTATAGCAGACTAAGAGGGGGGTGTTTCTGCTGATGATGGGACAATTTGGGTCACACCGATGGTTATACAGGTTCTCATTATCCTATCTCATATTTTCCATCACAAGGAATGGAAGAGAAAACAATGGGGAAACACGTGAATGATGACCATTTTTCTGATAAATAAAATATGGACACTCATGACATTAAATTTTCCTCACCCATGGATAAAGTGGAATTTATTTATGTTGATTTTATTTGTCTTTCTCTTATAAATTCTCTTATCCCATCCAATATAGATCAAGAATGTTTTTCGACTGCTTATGTATTAGTCATTGAACCTTCTTGTTCTAATAATTATTGTGATTTGGTCCTCTCTTCTAACTATGAATGTTTTTTGGAATATATTTCAAATTCTCATATTGTGCAGGAGAAAAACAACCACATTGATCATTTCACTCAAGGATAAGAAATTAACATACAAGACATACCACTTTTATCACAACAATCCACATTTTTCTTGGAAGAGGAAAACCATGTTGAGCAAGAATGTGTTGATTTTGAAACCAATCCTAATGTGGAGCCTACCAATTGACAATCATTCCCCAATGTTCTTAAAGAGGAGGAACTAACCTTCAATGAGTCAACTTTTGGAAATATTTCATGTTCAAGATAAGATTTCAATTCTCTTAATTCTTCCACTTATTATTATTTGTATCCTAATCTATTTAATGGTTTGATATTGCAGGAAGCCACCCATTGTCCTATTCAAATAAATGCATTGGGGCCCACCCCTTTTGAAGTACTTGATGGTGGTAATGTGCGTATGGAAGATACAGAGGATAAATCATCTTCCCATGAACATAGTACATCTATGCATTATCAACCATTTTCATGGGATGAAGGAAATGTTGTAGCAAATGTACATCAGACCATGTTTTCTTTTGTTTCATATTCATTCTTTTATTAATAGAGAGTCTCATTATTCAAGTGACCCTTTATTGAGATTGTTAGTATTAGTGGCTTCCACCATTGTCTTGAAGATATATCTTATACCATTGTTGGTCCTAGCCCATGTATATCATTTGATTGCACTAGCCTATCTCAAGTTGATGGTTGCTTGAAGTATGGGTCCATGGAGGTTTTCCAAGACAGTGAGGCACTTCACTCTACATCGATGGTTATGTTAGGACCTCATTATTTTGTTTTTCCTTTAGGGATTAACAAGTTTGTCTGCACAACAATTCTCTCACCGAGTATACCTCACACATATTCTATGCACACTTCTCATTCAGTATGCTACTTTCCGTTAAACTCCATCCATCAATTCTATGATAATAGTGCAACCTTTTATGATAGAATTGAATCATGGATGGATGAATATTATTTATCTAATGTTCATGTGAATTATCACAGTCACATATCTGATATGGTGAATATAGTTTTTAATGTTTTATTTATTCCTACTTTTACTCTATTTTTATTCCAAGTTTTGTTCCTAATATATTCTTATAGACATGTTCTTGTAATCTTAGGATTATATGGATGGCTACATTGGCACTATGACTTTACATATCTCATTTTCAAACATTGTAGCATAAAATAGGAATAGGGTAGAATAGAATAGTGTCTTTCTTTTGCATAAGTTAGCTTTGCTTCCTAGTTTTTAATTAATTTTTTGTTTGCTTCTTCATTTTATTTCCTGTTGGATGAACAATACAATAAGTTTCTAAACAAAGGTGGAAAGAAATAGAAGGCTTGCATGCTGATTTTCCTTGAATGGATTTTTGGGTTATAAATTATTTTTATATGGGAAGAATTTGTTTTGTTTCATTCTTAAAACTTTCCTATGTGCTGGGATAATTTTTAGATCACTGATTCTATTCATTCTTCACCATGTCAAATATTTTTTTTAAGAATTTTGTCATCTTAAAAGTGGGATATTTTAAGATAATTTTTTTTATTAAGTCCCTCTTGTGGTAAAAATGAACACTCAATTTTTTTTCATCTTAATATCTACAAGATTCTAATTGGAATATTTTGGCTTGATTGAGATTATTTTGAGTTTTGGGCATGTTGTCCCATACATAGTGACTGGAAATATTGACGATTAAATTTTTCCCATTTGAAATTAAAACCACTCCAACTCCTTGTAATTTCTTTGGACAATTATTTTATCATGGTTTTCGTGTAATACCCCTATTTTCCACAATTTGTAAATACAACTATAACTGGCCAAGAGACTATGACAGACTAGATATGTGTGAATGTTTGATTTGATGAAACTTTGTATAAAAGTCAATATGTGTATTTTATGTTATTAATAGAAAGGGGATAAGTGTTGCATGATTGTTGAAAGGGGGGTTTGCCAAGATAGACCATGGATGCTATGGGAGAGATGGTGAGGGGAACTAGAAATGGTTGAGATGACCCCCACCAAACTAGTACCTTACTATATTTAATGACTCAGAACAATCCTCTGACCCGGATATAAATTACCAGTCAAAGTGGTAGCTGGAAGAGTCCTCCTCAAGAGTTAATGAGGATATGGGGAACAATACCCATCTGTAAGATTTCTAGACCTGACCATGAGTTGGAGATTTAGACTCATGCAACCCGAATGAGAAAATCAAGAAAGAGGTAATTGACAGGCAGAGGCGAAGAAGAGGAGGAAGTGACATGTGAAGAGAGAAGAGTCGCAAGAGAAATATTTAGAAGAGAAAAAGAGAGGCTACAATGCTCTTTTTCAACGAAGAACTAGGGAATAAGACCATTCTAAATATAAGAAGTTGTTGGCAAGGTTTTTCATTACAAGTTGATAAATGAGGCTAACAGGTGACTGTGAATGTCCTTGGACATAACTCCTTGTTTGGTACAGAGAAAACCTGCTGCTAGGATCCTGTGGGATGAGGAGGGTAACCTCCATCCCTGACTGTTGCTAAGAAATAAGAAAGAGTCTCTCTTGGAGCATCATAGTCTAGCTCGGGGGTGGCGAGTGGTAAATTTGTCAATAGTGGTTGTGCCTATGGTTGGGTGTAAACACACACCCTTTTCAAGAATCGCTTCACAACCTTATATGGTCTTCTGATAAGTATTTTCATACTCATTGTGTTGAAATTGAAATGGTAGTTGAATGCATGTATATGGTTATGACTGAGTTATATATTGAATGATTAAAGGTATAAATATGTATTGTCTCTTTGTGAATCTATGCTTCTAAATGGTCCTCTATTCACCTCATCCTATCTGCTAGAGAGTCATGGGATGTGAATCTGCAGGAGAATCAGGGTAGGATTTGTTAAAATGTTGAAGTTTTTCCAACCCCTCAGACCTACCTTAGTAGGAATGTAAAGTTCAAACTCTGTGGAAAAAGGGAATTTCCTTCAGACTCCTCTTTCTATGACCAAAGGCTCATGTCTAGGTCCTTAACCCCTTTACAGATAAAAGAATTAGCGTGCAACCCACAAGAGTCTTCAAAGGACCCATGTGACTAAGGTCTGGGAACCTAGTGTTAGACTAGAGAGGACCTAAGTCCTATTAGCTTTGGAACTCCGAGATTTTGGATCTATGGAGTATCATGACCTTACACTTTTTTAAACCATTTGAAGGTGGCAGGCCATTACAGTTATCCATGAGCTCGACCGAAACCTGGTGGTTTCATTCCATGGAAAATAGACCTGCCACCACTAAACCTTGACCCATTTAACCGTCATGAATTAACGTGAGCCATCAATTCAAGGGTATTCAAGAGATCCCTTGAATGTTGGATCTACGCTGAGGGAAATTCGACAAAGTTCCACTCCGGGAGAATAGAAACAATCTGACACAGATCTCCCCAAACGTCGAAGTCTCGAAGAGACAAAAACCATAGATCTAAGGATCATTCAGGAGCTTCCCTGACCCTCAGATCCCTTCCAAGGTCAGCCCAACATTGAACAATTTTGGGCATAGAGGTGGTTCAATGCCAAAGCTTTCAAATGTCGGATCCCAAAAGTAATGGAGGTCGTAGATCCAGGGACTATGTGGACCCTTACTGACTGAGATCGAAGGGATGGGAAACTATCAGTTTGAGATGATGTGGCATCCTTACATCACTCAAGGTGATGTGGACCCATATTATGTATGCCATGTGTCACCTAGATTTGTGAATCTGTAGGCCCCATGGGCCCATTAAAATGTGACACATGTCACCCCCTATAGGGGACACGTGTAATATCTATCTTTCTGCATGACCCACGTTGGGCTCATATGAAAGGTGGGATACTCGAGACCCACCTTTGCTTGCCACTGTGTATTACACATCATCCCATGCGATAGTGGATACTTCAGCAGCCTGGTATCTAGGAGTTTAGAAGTTTGGAGCTAGTGTCATAGGATTGCGTAAGGACCCAAAGGTCAGGACCACATGGAGAAATATCTAGTTCCTTCACAACTTCGCTAGTCTGACACTCAGGAAGAGAGAGTGTGTTAACCCTTTGGGACTCCCAGAATAATTCATGATCGTTGACTATTAGCCACGTGGATAAATATCGAGGCCCTTCATAACTTTATCGAATCAACACTCTGGGAATATCACATGGTGGAGCAAGAAATATATGTGAAGCTCAAAGTCCCAAAGTCCCTTTTCAGCCATAGGATTTCGACGAATGATGTGGACCGTTGATTCCCTCCACCATCTGACAATCCAAAAATTCAGCCTTTGGGAGGAGCGTCATGCAATACTGTTGGAGCTCCTAAAGTCTGGGAGCCCCGAAGTCTCAAAACCTTTGCTAAGAAGAACTTTTAGCTCCCGATTTTATGCTCAAGGTCACGAGGAGGAATCCTCTAGCTGGCTTAGGCACGTAGTGTGAGATATAAACTTTGGGAGAGAAGAAGATGACAATTATTACTTACTAAGGGATCGAAAATGAATGTAGAGGAAGCAAAAATTTGACTCCCCATCCCTTATATGTTCCTTCAATGGGGTTAGGTGTGTTACAAATTGGTATCAGAGCATGGCAAGAACATTTGGTCTATTTGGGCTCATGCACAAGTCGCATAAAAATATTATTAGAGAAATTTATGGGGTAACACCCTATCTTACCCCATTCTATAAGAATCTGGTCTGAACCTCTACTAAAGAGAGGAACAAAACCTTCTACTATTGATAGATGCTTTGGAAATATTCACTGTATGTTGCTAATGTTTCCAGATAAAGAAGCTAACTAACACAAAATGTTTCGTCAACACTCAAGAAGTCAGTGAACAATGTGAAAACTACAATGTAAGGGATGGTGACACACCATGAGTTGGGGGATATCTCCCACAATATAGAGGAAGAATCTGATGAAAGAAGGGAGGTGGGAACCCCTCCACATTTGGCCAAAATTGTAAGAAGCCTCATGCCATAATTACAGATTTATAAGACTGAGAATGAATGGATGATAAAGGAGCAGAAAAAGAAGACTGAAATTAATGCATCCCTACAAGAAATTCTATAAGATATATAAAGGCAACTATGACATGGTCCAACAAACAATCATGTGGACAGGAATCATACTAAGAAAAATCCAAGTCCACCTGAGATACAAAAGCATGGTCCAGAAAGTGGTCATACTAGGAGGTGTACCTCAAGGAAGGCCCAAAATGGAGCCAAGATACACTCATAGGAATGTTCCTCTAAGGACACTAACAACTCCAAGGAATATTCTAGTGTCAAAACTAGTTCCCATTCTCATACGAGAGGAAAGAAGAGGAAACATTCCAAGAGTCGTGAGCTCGAAGAGTTCAAGAAAACCAAACTTCCCACCTTTGATGGAGAGATTAAGAAGGGGGAAGAAGAAAAAGTTTGGCTGCTCGGCTTGAAGAAGTACTTCAGATTCCATGAATACTCTAAAAACTTAAAGGCTCCTTAGTTTTCCATAGTCAGTGTGTGAGAATTTTACGGATTTGAATGATCTCGCAAGGGGATAACCTGTTCATAATATATTCATGGCTAAAGTTCCTGATGATACCAACCAAGGAACCCCTTTGCAAGGGGATTCTTGTGCTTTTCCTTTCTTTAGAAATGTTGGTGTCCCTTTGATGGCCACTTTTTACATTCCTGGGTTGAATGTGGGACTACCGGTTTGTTTGGGTACCATTCCAAATGTCCGGAATGCTCTTGATGCTTCTCAGTTAAGTACCTTATGTCATGGGCACCATGTTGATGTTCCTTCATCAACAAAGTCTTCTCCTCCTCCTTCTCCCGCCTCTGGTGAAAGTACAGTCACTAGTAACTGAAAGTCTAAACCAAATATAAAGATGAATAATAGGAAGAAGAAATCACCAACCTTTGCGAGTCATATTGGATATAGGTCGACAACCTTTGCAAGTCACGTTGAAGACCAACACCTAGCCTCTGCAAGTTATGCTAGGGGAAAGCACCCACCCTCTACAAGTCATACTGGGGAAAAAATTCTAGTTCCTGCTAGTCATACTGGTAATAGGTCTGTAACCTCTACGAGTCATGTTATCAACCCATCACTAACCTCTACAATTCATGTTGGAGATGTGCAACCAACGAGTGCTAGTCATGCTGGGGGCATTGATTCTATTGAGAAACCTAGATGAATAGGAAGTAATCCTAAGTTCCCTTGTAATCTTTGCAAAGGAGATCACCTTACTCATTTGTGCCCTAGCATTCCAAAGGTACAAAGATTGTGGTCCCTGTCTGCAAGATCTTCTAATTCTGAGTCTTCTGAGGTTTCCTCCTAGCCAATTCAACCATTGGTTGTGAAAGTGGTCATGCTGATGTAGTCATCGGCTGATCCCACTCCTCTTTTGGGGGGTGAGGTGCCTTTAGACCTTGTAGTATCGCAGATAATTCAACCATTGGTTGTGAAAATGGTCATGCTAATGGAGTCATTAGCTGATCCCACTCCTGTTTTGGGGGCTGAGGTGCCTTTAGACCTTGTAGTCTTGCAACCAATTCAACCATTGGTTGCAAAAGTGGTCATGCTGATGCAACCATCAGCTGATCCCACTCCTCTTTTGGGGGGTGAGGTGCCTTTAGACGTTGTAGTCTCGCAGCCAATTCAACCATTGGTTGCGAAAGTGGTCATGCTGATGCAGTCATCAACTGATCCCACTCCTCTTTTGGGGGGTGAGGTGCCTTTAGACCTTGTAGTCATGCAGTCAATTCAATCATTGGTTGTGAAAGTGATCATGTCGATGCAGTATTTGGATGATCCCACTCTTCTCTTGAGGAGTGATGTGTCTACCGGCTATGTTTTTAGCATTTCTAGATTAGGATTTTCAAAACAAGGAGGAATTCCGCTCGTTCCGAGCACACCCCCTCCAAGCCCTAGGATGGTTTCCTTTGATTCGAATGACCTTGTTGAGCCTTGTCTTCCTTCCTCTTCACCCTTTCAAATAAGGGTTGAATTTAATTCAAAAAACATTTATCGATGTATTGTAGATGAAGGAGCCTCTGCAAGTATTTTATCGTCCTCGGTTTGGAAAGTCTTGGGATGTCCCAAGCTTGTGTTTACTTCACATGGGTTGTTGGCTTTTGATAGACGTCCTAGTGAATGTTTGGGGATTTTTCCTCAGTTTCCTATCTTGTTAGGTGGGAATAATGTCCTTGTCGATGTTATAGTGGTGAAAGGCCCGTTAGATTTCAATATGCTTCTCAGGCGTGATTATGTATATTCTATGAATGCTATGGTATCTACGTTGTTCCGGGTGATACATTTCCCTCACAATGGAAGCATTGTCACTATTGACCAGCTGGAATCTGATAATCACCATCCTAATTCAGTGTTAGTTCAGGTTTCCCCTTTATATGTTCCTAGCATTCGTGTGGACTCCACCCTGCCATGGGTTAATTATGTGGCATCTTATCCTCGATGTTCAATTTCTTTTGAGAAAGAACCTATGCAATCATGTTTTCCTTCTCGAGACTTGGAATCAACAATTGATCCATTGGTTTATCCAATGGGGGCATGGGAGCCCTTGCTTCCCCCTCTTGGTCCAAGTGGGCTTGAGTACCCTTCTAAGTCTAATCTCGTTGTTTGTAGATCATCAAGACCTCGTGCTCATGACTCTTCGTTGATAGAATCTACCATTCCTAGCCAGAACCTCCATCGTCATATGGAGTACAATCAATTTACTTCACCCTTTGGGATTGTCGACCCTCGTTTGCATGATTTCTTGGTTTTTGAATTGCCTTCAGATGAGTCTATCCTTGAAGCCATGACTACGGTTTCTATACCGTAGGAGGACTTCCACTATGGTTTTTGTTTTCTTCCCTTTTGGGAGACTTTCCAAATTGACTATCGAAGAGACTCTTGGTCTAAGCCTAGCAGCGGGCTCTACCCGAACCAGTTTCATACATGAGTCATAGCCCCCAACGGGTCTTCTTTTAATCCCTTTTCAGACCCTCTAAAAATGAAAAGATTTCCGAGTGTTCTTGTTGTCTTTCATGCTTGTTAAACTGAAATTTGAAGGAACATCTGTCTGGCGGTAGTTTACCCCTTTTTTGGTTTGAATGGTCAATTGTATGAACAAAGGTATACTCTAGGAACTTCAATTCTCTAGAAGAGTATCCTCAAGTATAATTTTGCCCCTTTTTTCGGGCTTGAGGGACTAAATTTACGAAAAATGCACCCCCATGGAGTCCATGGTTAAGATCTTTTCAGACTCCCTAAAATTGAAAAGATCACTGAGTGACCTTGTTTCTTCACACTCATTAAAATGGCCAAGAAGAACAAACTTTATAGAGTCCATAGTTAAGCTCTTTTCAGACTCCCTAAAAATGAAAAGATTGTTGAGTGATATTATCTTTGTCACACTCATTAAAATGATTTTGAATAGTCGTTTGGTCGATGCTAGTTTACCTCTTTTTCGAGCCAACCAGACTATATTCGAAAAAGGTACCCCAATGGAGTCTCCTTTTACATTTTTTCAGATTCTCTAAATATGAAAAACCGTCGATCTTACCTTCTATGGGCTCGTTAAAATTACATCGAAGGATGTTACCATTATGTGTCTGATTAATCACATTTGCATACCTGCATGTTTGGCCTAATTCCGGCTCCATGTTGCTCTCAACTGAACCATATGAAGCATGCATTATACACAAGCCCTGTAGCACTTTGTCTCTACGTCTTGACACCTTTAGCCCATGGAGGATTTTTCCCAAGTGTCCTTTTCCTGCATATGTCCCTTTTTCCTGAGCATCCCCGTGTTCCGTGTGCTTGGAACTAGTATGTTTGTGACGCTCTATCCTCCTTTGTGATGTAGCATTCTTTTATTCTTTTTCAAGCTTTCCGACATTATTGAAAAAGACAAAAAAATCAAATATACCCCAAAAAGAGGACGGGAAAAGTATTTTTCTTTTTCTGTTGGCAGCACAATGAATCACCCTTGGACAAAGCACATCTTTCCATTTGTTCGTCAAAGATCTAGGATATAGTATGACCTTAGGAATATGTTCTCATAGAGTTGTGTCCTCCTTCATTTGGTTATTCTTCCAAACATATGGAGAGTTGGCATTGCCTCCTACATCGTCAACTTATGTCAATATCATGATGCCTAAGTCTCATCATTTGTCATGCTACTGTCCAAGGGAAGTTTTTACTAAGCTCGTGTTGGCCTTTCTATAGTTTGTCTCTTGTCCTCATGCCTAACCATCCTAAAATTCCAATCAAAATCCTTGTTCAAAATCAATGAAGTTCTCTGTCTGATCACCGAGATCCTCTTGTCTATTCACAACGAGTTGTTGAAGACCTCTGGGTAGTGAAGTCATACACTCATATTACACTCTTACCCAAGTTTTTAAGATCTTGAAGTTGTTGCTTGAGATTTGAAAGCATCATCTCCAGTGATCAGACGACACTTAAACTTCTTGAAGATGGATACTATACATGTATATCTTTTGATTTTGAGATATAGATCCGTTGTGTATTGCTCGTGGATACACTTTATATAGTTATATGACATGGATATGTAGTGTATTTGATTGGCAACCATGATTTTAGTTTTTTATCCCGAGCATGGGTATGCCTGCCTCAAAGAGAAAAAATGTTATTTTGCAGATGACAGCTCTCGGATATTGGTCCCTGGGCTCACTCACTTGGCACATTGATAACGATTCATAAATTATTGCGTCCATCAGATGCTCTTCTGACCTCACACTTTAGGGGGCATCTATTATAAGCCTAATTTTCACCCAACCTACATACCTAGCCTCAGGCCCTACTATTTGCCAATTTCTTGAGCCAAGTTCTTCTAAAAAGCCCTCCTTTTTGAGCCACACGTGCCCTGGCCTTCTACAACCCACATATTCACACATCAATACGCATGCAGGCCTTCTATAGCCCGCATATACTGACAAAAGCACAACAAATGAAAAGTTGTAGATGGGAAACAGAGTTTCAGAAATTGCTAAAACTATTTGACCATTGGAAGAGCTCTAGGATGATCCTTCCTACCAGAAGTGTGTATCAAAAAAAATTTCCATCCCAGAGTGGAAATAAACCATTCAGAGCAGTTTCAAGTAAGATTGATAACACAAAGATATAACCCTTGAAATGTTGGGGTTGTGGAGAGGAACATTTGATGAGGGACTGTCTCCATAGGCAACATAGTAATACGAGAGTCTACAATGTCCAAGAGGCTACCACAGTCAATGATGTGGCTAGGATCATGCCACAAATTTATGCATCCTTTGATAATAAACAAGCTGACCACCAAGATTCATTGGTGGAGATGGAAGGTACGATTTTCAACCATCCTATTTCCATTTTAAATGACCCTGGTTCTAATTTAAGCTATGATGCCCCTCAAACTATTGAGAAACCTAAATTACAAGAATTTAAACATGTTAAATCATGGATCATACAACTAGCCATTGGAACCAAAAGAAAAGTAACAGAGGTCATACCAACATGCCAATTCGTTATAAGTGGGTTTCCCACCCAAGCGAACCTAAACATACTTCCTTTAGGATATTATGACCTGCTAATTGGCATGGACTGGTTGGCTGCCCAAAAAACCACATTGAATTGTTACAGTAAAACTTTGGAGTGTGAAAATGAAGAAGGAAGAAGGGTAACCCTATAAGGGATTCAAAATCCTGTCTCAGTGAGACAAATATCAGCCCTCCAAGTAAAGAAGTATTACATAAATGGATGTATCTTGTATGCAATACAAGTATGGAATTATGTTCAGAATGACAAACTCAACCTAGAGTACCATCCCTTATTAAGAGAATATAAATATGTATTCCCAGAAGAGGTTCCAGGTCTACCTCCAAGAAGGGATATTGAATTTTCAATAGAGCTTGTACCAGAAGTGGCAACAATGTCTAGAACACCCTATAGAATGAGTATGCTAGAGCTAGTTGAGCTCAAACTATAGCTAAAGGAGATGTGGGACAAGGAATACATTCAACCTAGTATGTCCCCATGAGGATCACCAACATTTTTAAAAATGAGGATGGCACACTCATATTATGCATAGATTATAGACAACTCAATAACATGACCATCAAGAATAAGTATCCTTTACCAAGGATCGATGACATGTTTGACTAATTAAGGGGTGCTACAGTATTCTCCAATATTGAATTGAGGTCTCGATACCATCGGGTCTGAATTAAACATGAACACATCCACAATGCAACCTTTAGGACAAGATATGGTCACTAGGAATTCGTGGTGGTGCCATTTGGGCTTATCAATGCACCAACCACTTTTATGTGCTTAATGAATAACATATTCAAAAAGTTATTGAATAATTTTTTGTTGGTTTTCATTGATGATATTATAATATATTCCAAGAATAGGGAAGGTCATGAAGAACATCTCAAGCTAGTACTCCAAGTACTAAGAGAACATCAACTCTATGTTAATCTTAGTAAGTGTGACTTTTTCTAGAAACAAGTCCATTACTTAGGCCATGTTATTTATGAGGAAGGAGTGGTGGTGGATCCTGACAAGATCAAATCCAACATGGATTGACCTACCCCAAAGGATGTATCTGATATTAGATCCTTTATGGGCCTAGCAGGATACTATAGGAGGTTCATATAGGGGTTCTACAAGATTGGTTACCCAATCACCTCCCTTCAGAAAAAGGGGGTTAAATTCATTTGGAAATCAGAATGTGAAGAAAGATTTCAAGATCTAAAATAACTTCTAACCAATGTGCTTGTGCTGAAGATTGTAGACCCAAACACAGACTTCCTTGTGTGTAAATATGCCTCCAAGGAAGGGCTTCGAGGAGTCCTTATGCAAGAAGGACATGTGTTTTTCTACGAATCCATAAAATTGAATGAGGATGAAGTCAATTAAGTGACCCATGATATGGAATTGGATTCCATAGTGCATGCTTTAAAAATGTGGAGGCATTACCTCTTAGGTAGAATATTTGTTCTTGTGATGAAACCATAGTGGGTTGAGGTATTTGTTCTAACAACCAAAACTCAATGTGAGACAAGCTAGGTGGATGGCTCTCCTCAGTGAGTTTGATTTTGAAATCAAACATATCAAAGGAAAGGAGAATAGGGTGGTTGATGACCTTAGTAGAAGTATGAAAGTGGTTCACTTGGCAGCTGTAAGCGCAATCGAATCAGACATCAAAGAGAGATTCAAAAGTGCACAAGAAACATATGAATTTTTCAAGACCATGACATCATACTTAAGGCAAGAGCCCACAAGGATGAAGTATGAATACTATCATATGCTTAATGATGGCCTGCTAACTTACAAGGGACGATTGTATATTCTGAATTGTGATGAGTTAAAGAGGTTCATAATGGATGAACTACACAAAAGACCATTTATTGGTCACCCTGGTTATCAAAAAATGATCATGACCCCTAGGAAAATATTTTATTGGCCCATATTGAAAAAGGACATAGCTGATTACTTAACTAATTTTCTAGAATGTCAGCAAGTTAAGGTAGATCACCAACACCCAGCAGGGATATTTCAGCCCCTACCAATTCCTGAATGGAAATGGGAAACCATCTCCATGGATTTCATCACAGGATTACCAAGATCAACCAAACAGAATGACACCATCATGGTAATTGTGGAAAAACTAAGCAAGGTTTCTCACTTCATACATGTCAAGTCAAATTGAAAGGCAAGATATATTTCTAGTATTTTCATGAAAGAGATATTTAGACTGCATGGCATGCCTAAGGAAATTGTATCCAATAGAGATACAAAATTTACTTCAAACTTTTGGAAATATGTGTTTGTTGGTTTTGAAACAAAATTGCTCTTTAGTATATCCTATCACCCTCAAACTGATGGGAAGATGGAGAGGGTAAACCAAGTGTTAGAAGATATGATGAGAATGCATGTAATGCATCAACCCAAGAAGTGGGAAGAATACCTACCACGGGTATAATTTTCCTACAACAATGGCTATCAAGAGTCGTTAAAAATGAGTCCTTTTGAAGACAATGCAAGAATCCAATCAACTAGAACAACCCAATAGACAAAGTTACAATCAATCCCGATATGTTAAAGGAAATGGAACATAAACTAATTCAGATTAGATGGAATCTAAAAATATCCCAGGATATACAAAAGAGATATGCATACATGAAAAGGATTCCTAGAGAGTTCAAAGAAGAGGATCATGTGTATCTCTGAGTTATACCCAGGAAAATATCTTTGAGTATAGGAGCTTGTGCCAAGATGACACATCAGTATTGTGGACCCTTTGAAGTTTTGGATAGAGTGGGACCAATAGCCTATAGATAACACTCCCTCCCACATTGAAGACACATAATGTTTTCCATGTTTCTTTATTAAAGATTTATGTACATGATTCTAATCATATTATTGACTGGTTTTTGATTCAGGTGGAACTAGAGGGAAAATTCCTGCCAGAACCTCAATGCATAATAGATAGGAAGGAAACCCCACTCAGTAACATAACCATTGCATAGGTCAAGGTGCAGTGGAAACACTTTGGCCTAGATGAGGCTACATGGGAAATAGAGGATGCCATGAAACAAGCATATCCATTTTTTTTTACTTCTATACGTACAAAGCACATTGGTGGATAGAAAATCGAGGACGATGTTCCTTTAAGGGGGAGGGGATTGTAATACCCCTGTTTCCCCTAGTTTGTAAATATAACTATAACTAGCCAAGAGACTATGGCGGAATAGATATGTGTGAATGTCCGATTTAATGAAACTTTTTATAAAAAGTCAATGTATGTATTTTTTGTTATTAACAGAAAGTGGATAAGTGTTGCATGAATGTTGAAAGGGGGGGTTTCCAAGATAGACCATGGATTCTATGGGATATATGGTGATGGGAACCCAAAATGGTTGATATGACCCCCACCAAACCAGTACCTTAGTAGATTTAATGACTCAGAACAATCCTCTGACCTAGATATGAATTACCAGTCAGAGTGGTAGCTAGAAGAGTCATCCTCAAGAGTTAATGAGGATATGGTGTAGAGTACCCATATGTAATAATTCCATACCTGACCATGATATGGGGATTCAGACCCACGCAACTCGGCTAATAAAGGAAAGAAAGAGGTAATTCATAGGCATAGGCTAAGAAGAGGAGGAAGTGATATGCAAAGAGAGAAGAGTCGTAAGAGTAATATTTAGAAGATAAAAAGAGTGGGTACAACACTATGATTCGAGGAAGAACCGGGGAATAAGATCTTTTTGAATGTAATAAGTTGTTGGCAAGATTTTTTATTACAAGATGATAAATGAGGTTCATGAGTGACTGTGGAAGTCCTTAGGAAGACCTCCTTGCTTGGTACAGAGAAAACCTGCTACTAGGATCCTATGGGAGGAGGAGGGTAACCTATGTCCTTGACTGTTGCTCAGAAAGAAGAAAGAGTCTCTCTTAGAGCATCATGGTCTAGCTCAGGGGTGGCCAACAATAATTCTTTCAGGAGTGGTTGTGCCTGTGGTTGGGTGGAAACATGAACCCTTTTTAGTAGTCACTTCACAATCTCTAGTATTTTGATAAGTATTTTCATACTTTGTGTGTTGAAATTGAAATGGTAGTTGAAATGAACCCATGTGACTAAGGTATGGGAAACTAGTGTTAGACCAGAGAGGAGCTAATTCCTCTTAGGTTCAGAAATCCAGGAGTTCGGAGCTCTGGAGTATCATGACCTTACCCTTTTGTAAATTGGTTGAAGGCAATAGGATGTTACGGTTATCCACGAGGTTGATCAATACCTGGTGGTTTCCATAACCATGGAAAATAGACTTGCCACCACTAAACCTTGACCCATTTAACCATCTTGAATTAACGTGAGCGATCGATTCAAGGGTATTTGGGAGATCCCTTGATTGTTGGATCTATGCCAAGGGAACTTTGACAGATTTCTACTCTGGGAGAATAGAAACGATATGACATCAATCTCCTTGAACATTGAAGTCTCGAAGAGACGAAAATCATATATCTAAGGATCCTTCGGGAGCTTCCGTGACTGTTGGATCCCTGCCAAGGTCAGCCCAATGTTGACCACTTTAGGGGATAGAGGTGGTTCATCTCCAAAACTTCCTAATGCCAGAGCCCCTAAGTAATGGTGGTCATATATCTAGGGACTACGTGGACCCTTACTAACCGTGAGATTGAAGGGTTGGGTAGCTATCAGTCCAAGAGGACGTAGAATCCTAACGTCACTCAATGTGAAATGAACCCATATTATGCATACCACATGTCACCCCCTGTAGGGGCCACAAGTAATATATATATTTCCGCGTGACTGACGTTTGGCTCATATGATAGGTGGGATACTCAGGACCCACCTGTGCTCGCCACTGTGTATTACATGTCATCCAATGCTATAGTGGATACTTCAGGATTTTGGGACTCCAGAAGCTTGGAGCATAGTGTCATAAGATTGTGTAAGGACCTGAAGGTTAGGACCAGGGGGAGAAATCTCAAGTTCCTTAGCAAATTTTCTATTCAGGAGCTCCAGAGGAGCGAGTGTGTTAACCCTCTGGGACTCCTAAAGCCCGAAGTTCCATAATAAATCATGATTGTTGACTATTGGCCACATGGAGAAATATCGAGGCCCTTCGTAACTTCACTGATTCAACACTCTGGGGATTTTGCATGGTGGAGAAAGAAATATCTTTGAAGCCTGAAGTCCTGAATCCCCTTTTCAACCGTAGTAATTCAGCGGATGATGTGGACCATTGATTCCCTCCGTTGTTCGACGATTCGGGAATTCAACCTTCGGGATGAACATCATGCAATACCGTTGGAACTCCCGAAGTTCGGGAGTCCCAAAGTCCCAAAACATTTTCTAATAAGAACTTTTATTTCCTAGTTTTCTGCCCGAGGTCACGAGGAGGACTCTGCTAGCTGACTTGGGTGTGTAGTGTGAGATATAAACTTCAGGAGAGAAGAAGACGAGGTTTTTTTCTTAGTAAGGGACCGGAAGTGAACGTGGAGGAAGCGAAACTTCGATGCCCCATCCCTTAGATGTTACATCAAGGGGGTTGGGTGTGTTAAAATTGGAGTTATCCAAATGTTTTTCTTTCCCATTGACTATTTTCTTCGATTACTTTCAGCCAACATAATTTTATGTATAGATTTTTCTTAGCTTAGTAAGCTTGGATGATTTTTTCTTTTTAGTCATTTTATTTCAGTACCCTTGGTTTTTATTTTTAGAATTTGGCTATGCATATCTTATGCTCGATTCAGTTGGTTTTTTTAAGGATGAGTTTTCATTTTGTATTGCAACTTACTTGATCCTAGTTTCCTCTTATACACATGCATCAAAGATATATTCCTTCACACTATCCATAAATATGTTTTGACATTGTGGGTAGCATTGCTATTTAAATATTTTTGCTGATATATTTTTAGGAAAACTTATTGGAAACCAATAATTTATTCACTGACTAAGTGGTTGATTGAAAAATCTAATCCTAACGCCATCAATCATGAGGATTTCAGAACTTATATTTTCTTCGAAAATATATTTCTATCTTTTTGGGTGGATGAATTTAAGTCACTCATTTTGGTTACATTCTTGAGTAACCTAATTTATTATCATGACTCAGTACTACACACTTATTTCAATGTTGAATCCATTAAAATGGCTGGGAGTTGAAAAATACCTCAGTGGTAAATATCTATGCAATTTCTAAGATTTTAAATTTTGAGTTTTCAACATTTTTATTTTGTCTTAGCCATGACAATAAGTTCTAATATGTGAATTCCTTGTGGGATGTGACTCAATAATTTATTAGTCTCACACTCTTCAAAATTCCTTGAACCAAAAAAATCAGTTTGTGCATAACTTGGAAAGATGAGCATGTTTGGGTCATGTAAGAACATATTGGATATTTATTACTAACAATCTTGTTGATTATGTTTTATGGATTATATGTCTCATTATTTGAATGGAAAACCTATGTAACAGACAGAAAATCTACACAACCTTATTTTTCAATTAATTTTATCCATATTATATGTGTTATGCAAGCTCAAGGAGGTGCAATTTATGGTTTGTCTACTTACAACACTCTTGGTAAATTGAGCCTACCAGTTTCATGGACTTTCCCATCATGCCAAACTTTAACTCATTAGAAATAATTCTTTAGTCATTTAATTCATTTATGATTTCCAATTATATATTTCATTTATGATGGGGGAGTCAAGCCATCTAGGAAGTGATCTCATATAGTTTTCTCCTCACCATAGTGTCTTAATTGATATCCTTCATACCATGCTTTCCTCTTTCCTCTCACAATGTTGAATATGATTATACTAATCCTTCACATCATTATCATTAATAATCAAAGGAAACACATATCTTGGGGTGAAATGTTAATAATTTTGAATCCGATTTTTATGACAAAGGATTGGTAATGGACATGTATATTTTCACCATGAATGAAATTATAGTTTTGTGGTTCCATTTGTTTAAATTAACTGGTTTTGATTGATGTAACAAGACAATGTGTGTATGGGATCCAAATATCACAATAATAAATGACACTAACTCTCATGTTGAAGGAAATATTGTCGGAAATCACATCCTACCTATCTCTTAGGAAGAATAATATGATATTTGACTAATTGGATAGTAGATGAATACTTGATGACTGCATTAGTTCAATTTTACATTAGCTTAGCATGCTTTTCTTAGAATTAGTTTTAATTTTGGTCTTTATTTTTCTTTTTAATATTATTCCATTTTAATAAGTTAGTCATTTAGAGGAACATATTTTCCTAAACTATCAAATAATTGATCATACCATTTTATTTTGTTCTGCAGATTGGGAAAGGACTTGTGCAATCGAAAACTTAGAATATTTCTCTTTAAATGAAAGCAACTTAGGGATGTGTTAATCTAAGATTGAATTCCCAGATTCCTTTGCAACTTTTTCATTATCCAACTAATATTGTCATCAACTCAACTCATGAAACATATTCCATGAAATATCGGTTGTTAAAAATTGATTATTTTAAAGTGTGCAAAGGACTTTCTTATGTCAAGAAATATTGAGAGCTTATGGTTTGTGAAATGTTTCATGTAATTTTTTTTTGAAAATCTATTTTGTCTAAACATATTCATTAACCCATTTTGCTAGGTTCCTGGAAGATTTTTCTTGTTTCACTATACAACAATTAGATTGGAGGATTGTGTTACAAATATTTTCCACTAGATTATCAATTCTCATAATATTTTTAGTTCTTCATTTCATATCTTTATCCAGGGAATATTTCTATTGGGATTCATGTTCAATGCTTAACATTTCTTGCATAATTATTTCTCTTGGATTACTTTCCAAGATTTCATTGAGAATGCATTCACTAATAATTCTCATGATATATATTATGCTACTGACCTATCTTTCATGATTAATTCTTATCGTAATGACTAACATGGTGTGCTTTTTTTTTTCTCTTAGTTTAGTGTAGTCATTTTATTTATTTCAATTTGTACATAATTTTACTTTTGTCTTTGCTCAATTTCCTAACCATGGAAGTGGGTTCATTTTATTATACCATCAAGGGTGAATTCTTAGTTTTATCCAATTCTTTTAGGCATTTCAACAACCTGGAATTTTTTCTCACAAGAAAATATCAAATATATTGGAACAAAATCTTGATTAGATATTGATTTTCTTGACTACTTCTCATTGTACCCCTGCAATTTTTTTGTTCTGAAAATTTATGGGATGGGTCTTAGCTTAATGTGAAAATCTTATTTATTAATATTTTTCCTTTATCCTAATTCCCGGATGGAATAATATTACCTTTTTGTATATCATTCATACTCTATTTCTACCACTAGATTTGTTACTTGTTTCTTGGTTCTATTCTTATTTTTCAACCATTTTTTCATTCTTTTGATGACTAACATTATAGCTTTAGAATTCTCTTAGTTTAGTTTTCTTTTCATGAATTGGCTTCAGTTTTATCACTTTCTTTATGCTTGTACAAATTACTTCCACCCTTTATTTTGAATATTGGTATGTTCCTTGAGTTGAATTGACTCCTTAGTCTTCCTTGAGGATTACTCTTCAAATTTGAGTAAGGGGTTGGCCCAATTCTGGTCACATACTAAGGGAAATTTTACAAGTCATAAGATGCATGGGCTTCTCCATCGGAATGAAAATTCATGAATTTCTTAGCTGTGGGTATGGACTGATAGTTGTAGTGGAACACATGTTCCCATTGAACATACCATGCTAATCCATAAGTATAGGAAAGTGTCTATCTACCCTTTTCTTTGAGCTCCATTCACTTCATATTAATAAAATAGCCAATATTGTGATGGTTTTTGGAAACACCTGTGGGTTAAACTAAAATGCATAACATCTACTTAGCAAATCAAAACAACTCTCGTATCACCCCACTTCCTACACACCCTATGTGCATATGCATATCTATATACAAATATAAAAAGGTGAGCATATTTTGAAATAAAAAGGAAGTTGAAAGAACTATTAATAATGTGGGAAGTAAAAGTAAACCCGTCAGGGATATGGACACCTACTAGAAGTGGGGATATGATTGTATGGTATCGAGGAAACTTCGTTAGGGCTATGGACGCTTGCTAGCAATGAAGAAATGATGGGAAAAGAGAGATGAGGAACAGACTTATGTAGATGGTTGCTTGTTATAAAAGTGAAAACCCATGATTAAACCAAAGCTAATCTAAAGTTTGTATCCAATAAAATAATTTATCTCATTATTTGGCTCTTTGAAAAGGGTGTGTTAGATTACAAGTACTAGAAATATTGTATTAAATCTTTCAAAAATTTGGCGTCATTGTGGTACCCATGATTATTGAAAAATGTTCGCAATTTGATAAAATTATCTTTCAAATTCAGATATCAAGTAAAGGCCCTAGAATTATATTGATAGATATAATGTATTCTTCTAGTGTGTCACCATATTTTGAGGCCACAATACCCCCCCTTTAATTTTTCTTTTACAAGTGAAAGGAAAGGCCCCCCCTACTAAAATTTTCATCCCTAATGCCTAATCCTTTATTGTTTGAGCCTAATGTTAATTATTTTCCTACCTTTAGGGAGTTGGGGGTTTAATATTGATTTATTATTGTCTTCTATGGAGGTTGATTATCCCTTTTGATCTTATGATTCCAAATTTCTTCATAATGCTTCTTGATATATGCTGCTTCAGTAACATTTGTATGATGAAATTGACACCTTATCTTTGGATCTTTTGCATATTTCAAAGTGTTTGAGTATCCTATATGGATGTAGGTCTTGATGTTCTATTGATTTTCTTAGATGAGTTTGTTTTTCAATATTTTTTGAATGGCTAATTCAAAGTATGCATTCTCTTTCTTGCATGTTGTACTTAATATATTCATCTTTATACTCTTGTATATGATCACACTCTTTGGTTCCAGACTCCTAGATTCAATCAAACAATCACTAATCCTTCTCTTGAGTTTGGGAATTATGTTAGGAAATGAGACACACTTCCACACTAAACTTAGCAGAAGAGAGGAGGAAATATTTAATCAAGAAAGTAAATGGCACAACAAACACATAGTACACATATATTTTACCTTGGAAACCCAAACTGGGAAAACCAATATTCCTTAAGTGTTATGCTCCTTGTTGTCTTATTCATTCAAAAAAAAAGATTACATGTCTAACCTTGGTCCACACCTAAGTGTTATCCACAATTTTGGTCATTGTGATGATGTCATGGTGATGCCATGATGATAGCAAATCAAACTCCTCATTAAAGAACTTCTTCCTGAAAAGGGTTGCTCTTATCTATTTCCAGAAATCATGTTTTGAAGATAGTTCGCAGGCTGCATATATACTCTCCTGCGAGAATGATACATTCCCGCATGCTGCATTCATCTAGGGTGCGAACTTCTCGCACTGTAACCATTGACAGGGTGCGAAAATCTTTTTACAAAGGAAAAAGATAAGATTATCGAGCCTTCTAGAAGGGAATCTTCTAGAAGGATGAGTTGGTATTCGAATGGTTGTTCAGAAGATGGCATTCCAGATTTATTGGGATCATTCTTATCCTAGCAACTAACCTATTCTCTCTTATAAATTAATGAGAATACTCATGGAAGGGGTTAATAAGAAATTTAACAAGAAGTTGGCAAGCTTGAGAGGTCTATTGGAGAATTGATACATGATTGTATGGAGAAATGATGCTACAGTAGATAGAGACAACAACAAGGTCATAATAAGTAGTTGATTTTCTTCATGCATGAGCAAGTGTGTGTGTCAGAACTAGAAGCCATTGAAAGGAGATCTACGACATCAAGGCTCAGGTTGTATATTTCTCTTTCAGTTAATTCAATACATGAATATGTCCCTTTCCCATAATGATGATGTCATCTTATTACATGATTCCTTGATCACATGTATAGACTAGATATTGAATATATTAATTTGCTTGTACTTCGATTGGTTTGTACTGTTGTGATTGGACGACACAAGAGAATTGAAGCAGAGAAAGGAATACCAGAGATTTAAGGAGAGCGTTCATAAGGTATGTCCACTATCCATTTCTCTTAGTTCATTCAATAATATAGATCTAGGGAAAGAGTAGTATTCTGTCTCGTTTTGTTCTAGATCCAGGTGGATCTAGGGAGATTGGCCTATGTCCGCACTCATGAATTTATCCTGAAAAAAAATTGGCGACTCCACTGGGGATCTCAATCCTTTTTGTCTTTTTGGTTTCTGGATTTTCTGTGGCCATTTTCTCTAGTTACCTTTTTCTCCTGATTTGTAAATCTCTGAGTCCTTAGGATACCCTGAGTGACCTTCTGGGTCCAAAAGCAGTTTGATTTTTGCTTGTTTTTTAAATTTTTTCATTAGTTTCAGGGATTCCCGCACTGTGCCCATTAGCAACCTGCGAGAACCTTGATGGTTCGCATACTGCTTATATCTTCCAGTGCGAACCGTTCACATTCTGCATTGAAGTGATCTGCAAGAAGTTTACATTCTCGCACTGTGTCCAAGGCTTGCCTGCGGGCAGATTTTGAATTTTTTTTGAAATCAAGTTCTGACTTTTGCAATAGCTCAGTAAGGTTGATTTAAGTCTTTTTGACTCTTTGGTTTACTGGATTACCTAC